>JAKZAP010000002.1:8695914-8883764 GCA_023053575.1 Branchinecta lynchi | reverse complement strand
CTCGCATAATGGAACAAATGGCGCAGTTCCCACGAGCTTTTCGAGAATCGAAAGTCCCGAACCAAAAATAATCGCCAAAAACGCTATTTGGAGAACAAATCGTGTTCCCAGAACAGACATTTCCCAAACGTATTCCTCCCCCCGTCCCCTGAGCACTACGCTGTTCAGCAAAAACCAAAGACCTTTGACTATTTGTTGTTCACAAGGTATAAAACAGAGAGAAACAGATCCAGAGATTCTTTATTAACTCCCATTCTTTTTTCTGAAAATACACATATTCGTTTATAGTGGAGTGGTAATTTACGAACAATCCACTCTTCTCTAGCCGGTTTTCGCCGTTTCTGGGATTCCAAAACATTATTGAGGTGATACCTATGAAATACGCAAAGTTTGTTTGTCCGTCCGTCAGTCTAGCACGATAGCTCTCGAAAGAGTTGTGATATTTTGTTAAAAAATTAGTGTGCGGATTCATTTGATCAAAATATAGGTGAAGTTCGTATGCGGGCTTCGCAGCTGTATTTTTAGGGTTGGAGGAGGGAGTTTGAAATTACGAGGTTACAGATATAATGAGATGGTCGATTCAAAGGAAATGATACATGTTGAATCCTATTCGAAACTTATTACCTTAATTACCTTAAATCGCACTGGCCGGCGAATAAGGTTGGGTGAACATCCTGTAGATTGTATTTTGAGAAATAGTCGATCGAGAATCTGGACAAAACAGAAAACTGGTAAAAGTAAAAGTTTTTTTCTGAAGAGGCTTAAAGTTTAACTGAAAAGAGCTGAGATAGGAAAATCTAGTTACCCGTCACTTATTTACTTAAAGAGACTGAAGACCCGACGAAAATGCATTATTTCGTTGCTCCGCTATTCACGAATAACCAGTTTTTATATACTGGAATTTCATTGTCGGATTTGTGGTACCTCTGCGCTTGTACCGGGGTTGTATGCTTGACGAAAACCATTTACGAAAAATAAGTGTCCATGCAGTATGCCACAGACCGCGCGCTGAGCGCTGCAGTGGCCACTAGCGTGTGGCCATTAAAAAGCTGCGTTTGTGTTAAGATCCAATTTCTCCGCATCATAGTAGAATTTTGAGTTGTGAGGACGGCTGTAGATATTCTGAACGTAGATATTCTGAGCAAATAGTGACAAGTAAGAAAAATCCCTTAACAAAATTCAAGTAACGCAGTGTACTCAGTAGTCAGTTGAATGACAGAAAAATAAATTGGCTTTTCAATTAAACTTTAAGGAAGAGGCTGTTTTAAGTAAGTTGAGTATTAAGTTGAAATTTTGAACTTTATTTTAGTAGTTTCCCCGGAATCCGTTCACGACCGGAGAACTAGTAAAACTAAAAGTTGTATTTGAAGTTGATTAGAGAATCGCTAGAAGGATTAGGAAGGAGGAACAGATCATGAGTTAAAGTAACACAACACAAATCTAAAGTCAGCGACAGATTCCATATAGGGGTAAAAATGCATTCTGACAGATTCCATATAGGGGTAAAAATGCATTCTTAAAAATGCAATTATTTGAAGTAAAACTTTTGTCTGAAACCAGTTACCGTACGGTACATCAGTACAGATCACGCTACATCAGTATATATGGTGGTATTAAAAAATAACATGATCAATCAGACTCTTATGTGAGTTTTCGACACAACTTAAGCCCCTAGGCACCTAGCACGGAATGTAAACACATAAACGAGTAACCTACTGGATCTCGTTAAGTGGTTGATTAGAGAAACAGAATATCCCTACATAATCTATTGAAGACTGGAAAACTCTAACGCCCGATAGTCTGAATGAAGAAGTCCAATAAATAGTGGCCTTCGGGAACCCATCGAAACCTTTGCTCTTGTTATTTTTTGGAGTTAATAACTAGTGTTTATTAAATTTCAGCTTGATAGTTGTCAAGCGAAATTTGGTATACTTGTTATGAGAAGGGTCTAGCTAACCCATGACCAGACGCGTTACTAGCCAAAATGTTTTTTTTTTGTTTGGGGGGGGGGGGGGGGGGGGGGCGGGGGCAGGACGTTTACCGACTGGCTGGTCAATTTTACCGACTGTTTTTTTGCAGAGAAAACGACTGTTCAGACAAAAATTGTCTTATTTTAACAACAAGAGCTACGACATCATATGGCACTTGGTACGAATAGGTGATGCAAGAAAGTAGATGAGAATGTCACAAAATACCACTTTCAACCCCCCTAGGTTCGGACCTAGAAATAGGATATCCAGTTTCACTCGAGTCTGAGTATTTCCGGTATTGCGTCGGATCATATAGGGACTATTAATTTTCGAACTTTTCAGTTTAGATCAACTCGTTTGATTCCTAAACGTGCCACACCATTTCCGGTACCCTCTCCCCCCCCCCTCCAGCCCTCCCTGTCACAGCTGAAACTGGTTCGGACACCTAAGTGAATCATCCAAAGCATCTTCTCTTACCGCCTATCAATTTTCACTTGAATCTGATCATTTTTCTGGAAATTCTTCGAGCACCGTGCTCGGATTCGGTCCGGACCCTAAAATATGTCATCTAGGGCATATGATCTCTCTACTTTCCAAGTTTTATTAAAATCGGTCCACTCGTGACCACTCGGCGAGCCACAGAATTTCCGAGACTCTCCCTCCAACTCCCCCCTCTGTGACCGAATAGGTTCGGACACCAAATAACAAATCTGGGACGCATAAACTCGGTCCTGGTTTTTGTGCACGTCAAAATGTTTTCGAACCCCTTCCAATTCCCCCAACCATGCCTATATGTGGTTCGGAAACATGTTTTGCATATCTAGGTTTATCAGTTCTTATCACTCATAAAGTTTCACTCGAATAGGACCACATGTTCACAACCTAGGGAGTCAGTAATTTCTGGACTCCCATTCTCTTAGCTCCCTCAACAAGAGTTACGACCTCATTGGCACTTGTTACGAGTAGGTGTTGTAAGAAGCGAGAAAGTGAATCTGAGCATTTTTACAGGAATTCCGATACTTCCCCGCACCGTGCTCCGAACCGGTCGTTTTACATCCGTTCACCCGCTATGCGAGCCACATCATTTCCGGGACTCCCCCTTTAGTGTGGACGAGTACGACTCGGACACATACTAACATATCTTCTTCCCGTCCATCAAGTTTGACTCGAATCGGAGCATATCTGCAAATTTCCGGTTCCCATTTCATCCTCCTCCCACCTTGGTCGGACCCGTTCGGACGCCAAATGACAAATCTAGGCCGCATAAGCTTGGTACTGTCCAAGTTGCATTCCATTCTGCCCATCCGTTTGGTTTTTGTGCATGTCACCAAAGTTTCCGGACCCCCCCCCCCCAGCCACGGCTGCATGGGTTCGTACACAAGCTTTGCATATCTAGGACATCAGTTTCATATCACCCACAAAGTTTCACTTGAGTCGGACCATGTTTCGCAACCAACGGAAGTCAGTAATTTCCAGATTCCCTCTCCCTCGATTCCCCGAAAAATAAAGAGTATTTGGTCCGATCACCGGAATTCCGGGAAATCCCCTCTAACTCCCCCCAAAGAGCTCCAACATGATCTGGTTCAGTCAAGAACGTATCTAATGCTTATGCTTTTTCTTCCCACCAAATTCAATCCCGATCACTCGACACTCAGCGTTTCCCAAAAATTTCGTTGCCCCTTCCAACTCCCCCCCAGTATCGGAACCGGTCCGGACTTGACATAGAACATCTGAGGCAATAGCTCTTTCCCCTTGCCATGTTTCATTCAAATGCATCGCCCGTGCAAAAGTTATAAATGCCACTAGATTCCGGATTCCCCATCCCTCCACCCCCCCCCCCCCCCCCACGATGTTCGGATCGTGCAAACGAATATTCTCAAGTCGGTCTATTCGGATCCCTCATATTCCTGCCGAGTTTCATCATCTTATTACATCATGAAGTACCGAACGCGCTGGATGACCAGAATACCCCCCCCCCCCAACTCCCCCCATAGTGCCCGAATCCGGTCCGGTTACGTCAATGATGTGCCTAGGACTTCTGCTTGTTATTCCCACCAAGTATCATCCCGATCCCTGCACTCTAAGCGTTTTCCAAGATTTCGGGCTCCCCCCAAAGTCACTGGCTCCCGTTTGGATTTGAAGTGGGTCGTCTGAGACCGGAGGTCTTTCCAAATATCAAGTTTCATTAAGATACAATCACCCGTTCAAAAGTTATAAATACCTCAAGATTCCGGATTCCCCCTCCCTCCACTCCCCCACGACGCTCGGACCGGGGAAGTGACTTTTCATCGTCCTAGCTTATCTGGAAGCGCCCAAACTAGCAAAACCCCGACAGACCGACTGACGGACAGAAACTGCGATCGCTATATGGCACTTGGCGAATGACAAGTTCATATAACGATGGGACCCAGGAACGGAAGTTTTCTTAGGGCATCGTGTCGGGTTCTTAATTCTATTTGGTCGGGTCTGTAATATGCCCGCCAAGTTTTATCGTCCTTGGCACATCTGGAAGTGTCATATCTCGCGATCACTGGAATTCTGGGAAACCTCCTCCAACTCCCCCCAAAGAGCCCTGGTAAGATATGGTTCTGTCGAGAACGTGTCTACAGGGCTTATGCTTGTTTTTCCTACCACATTCTATCCCGATCCCTCGACTCTAAGCGTTTCACAAGATTTTCAGTGGCTCCCTCCAACTCCCCCCACAAAAATCGGATCCGAACCGGACTTAACGTAGAACATCTGAGACGATAGCTCTTCTCACTTGCCAAGTTTCATTCAAATCCGTTGCCCCGTTCAAAAGTTATGCATGCTGGATTCCGGGTTCCCCATCCCACCACGCCTACCAAAATTCATCGTCCTAGTTCGAACTCGCGGGATCAACGAATTCCCCCCCCCCCCAACTCCCCCACTGTGCCCGAATCTATTCCGGTTATGTCAAAGATGTATCTAGGACTTGAGCAAGTCCTTTCCAACAAGTTTCGTCCCGATCCCTCCATTATAAGCATTTCCCAAGATTTACGGTTTCCCCCTCCAGTCTCCCCCCAAAGTTACCGGATCCGGTCAGGATTTTAAGTGGGTCGTCTGAGGCACGAGTCTCTCCAAATATCCAATTTCATTGCTATCCAATCACACATCCGAAGGTTATAAATACCTCAAAATCCCGGATTCCTCATACCTCCACTCCCCCCCCCCACGATGCTCGGATCGAGTGACTATTTCCAGCTTAATCATTTAGGTCCCTGATATGCATGCCAAGTTTCATTGTCCACATTCGGAAGTACAAACTAACACGGTCACCGGAATTCTACCCCCCCTTACCCCCCACAATGCCCGAATCTATCCCGGAAATGTCAACGATGTATCTTGGACTTGTGCTTGTTCTCCAACCAAGTTTCATCCCGATCTCTACACTCTAAGGGTTTTCCAAGATTTCCGTCCCCCCTAGCCCCCCCCCCAAAGTCGCCGGATCCGGTCCGAACTTTAATCAGGTAATCCATCACACGGGGTCTTTCTAAATATCAAGTTTCATTAAGATCCGATGACCCGTTCAAAAGTTATAAATACCTCTAGATTCCGGATTCCCCACCCCTCCACTCCCCCCACGATGCTCAGATAGGTGAAGTGACTATTTCCAACTTAATCTTCTGGGGTCCCTGATACGCCTGGCAAGTTTCATCGTCCTAGCTTATGTGGAAGTGCCCGAACTAGCAAAACCTGGACAGACCGACCGACAGACCGACGGACGGAGAGAAATTGCAATCGCTATATGGCATTTGGCCGAAGGGGAAGTGCCATAAACACCGACTATTTTGCCGAAAAACCGAATGTTTTCAGTAAAAGTCAATTATTTTTACGAAAAAACGCCTATTTTGAAGAAAAATCGACTGTTTTTACGAAAAATCGTGGCGCTTCGCGCAGACTCGGTTAGTTTTACCGACTGGTAGAGAATGTTGGAAGGTCGCCCCGCCCCATCCCCCCAATACGTGACGCCCCTGCCCATGACTTCGTAAAAGTCCGTCCGTCCGTCTGAAAGCACGATAACTCTCAAAGGGAACGAGATATTCTTAGGGTCAAAGGACAGGTCAAGTTCGTAGATGGGCTTCGTATCTCTATATTTAGGGGTGGGTGTTCAAATGGGGGGCCAACAAAATGTTTTTTTTTAGCTAATGAGATAGTTGATTTAGGGGTAAGCAGACAAGCTGAATCCGTACATGATCATTATTTTCTCACCGGACAAACAGTTCGGCCGCAATCCGGCCTAGACCGGAAAATTTTATAAAAGTAAAAATTTTACTTGAAGTTGGTTAGAGGTTCGTTACAGGGGCAAGGAGACACTTTGAATCCGTATATTAAAAATATTTTCTGCCCAACATTCAGTTAACCCGGAATCAAGTCAGAAAGAGAAACTTACTATAAGTAAAGGTTTTTACTTAGAAGTAGATTAGAGGTTCGATACAGGGACAGACATGCTGAATCCGTATATGCAAATTATTTTCTTTCCAAACATAAAGTTCGCCTGGAAACCGGCCCAGACCGGAAAATTTGTTGAAAGTAAAAGTTATATCTAAAGATGATTAGAGGTTCGATATATGGATAAAGATACATCTTGAATCCATATACGAAAATTATTATCTCGTCGGAAAAATAGTTCGCCTGGAATCCGGCCAAAACCGGAAAATTTGCTATAATTACCTAACAGTTTTTTCTCAAGTTTATTTTCAAACGGCTGATCAGTGGTAAATAGTAATATGATTAACGAGTCAGACAAAGAACAGATCTAAAAAAGCTCCTATTGTCTGGATAAGCAAGACCAAAGGTTTCGATGGGATCCCAAAAATTCAATATTTGATCCAGACAATATCTGGTCCTCGCCAGACTCCTTGAATATTTGTACTATTAAGATTTAGAAACAGAAGAAGGTCAATGGCTAATCATCTGAAAAAACCAAGTCCAGATATGGAGTCACCATGTGTGTATTTACCCCTAGGCTATACGTCACATCTACTTTGACGAAACTGATCAAATCTTCCTGCCTTACTTCTGCCGAATCTCCGGTTTCGACCGGATTACCGGCGAACTACTTGTCCAGCACTCGAAAACGAATTCGGCGTATCACCGGCATTACACCTATATATCTTAAACTTTCACTTTTACTAAATTTTCTGGTCTCGGACGGATTCTGGGCGAGCTACTTGTCCGACAACAAAATGATTTTCATCCAACTGTTCAGCATGTCTTCTTACCCAAAAATCGAACATCTTATCAACTTTATATAAAACTTTTACTTCTAACAAGTTTTTAGGTTTTGGCCGGATTCCGCTCGAACTACTTATCTGTCGAGAAAATGGTTTTCATACGCATGTTCACCATGACCTGCCTGACCTCTCCCTTGACACAAAGAGTCCTCAAACCAATTTTCATCCAAATATCTCGTTCCCTTCAAGAGTCGTCGTGCTTATTGAGTGACAAACGGACAAGACGGACAAACCAACAACTTTTCCAATAAATATTAAAATTTTTGGGATCCCATCGAAACCTTTGGTCTTATTCCGACTAAATGTGCCTTTGGGGTGTTCCTAGCTTATACTTACCACTGCAATGATACATCAGCTACAGCTAAAATTCACAAAATCAGATACATGATCAACTATCCTAGTCGTTTTTCAACAAGTTCATTTCCAAGCTTGACCGGAGGCAGAAAAGGACCCTTGCCAAGAAGGGCCGAAACACAGTTCTAATAAAATGCGGCTGACGTATCATTTTGCAGTGTCAAATATACGACTTGAAGCAATATTTGTTCCTATAAAACTATCCTACTACTACTTCTGTTCTATACTAATAAATCTGTTCTACTACTACCTCCTCTCCAGCTTCCAACCTCCCGGTTCCGTGGCAACTGGGCCCAGATTGCCTATGATTTAAATTCGTAAACAATGATTCAGTTAGTTAGAACGCTAGTAAGAGAGCTAGAGGTAGGACGACCCCTACCGGTACACGGGCAATACCGGGCCCATATTGGCCAGTACATTGAATTTCATAACTTGACAACGGTTTGGGTCTGGACAACGAAAATGGTTGTTGACATTTTTTTAATTTCAAGTTTCCTAAAACCGGTGAGGACAAATTCAGATGATGAGGACATAATTTGAGTATTCAAGTTTGGTGGGGAAAAGTGCTATATGTCTTCTTAATTAGCCTGAACTGTGTTTTCACGTTTGGGAGTGGGTTTTAAATTTATGACGAGGGTTGACACATCTTACGACTTTACTTTTAGGGTGTTAAATGTCTTCGATATAACTGGGGGGTGATATTAGCCATCCAGTGAGTAGCCATTAGTTCAAGGCCTTTTAAGTTTACATGGTATTTTGTTATACATATGGCAGAGTTACGGCATATCTTCGATGCCTCCACTTGATTCATACTTTCACACTCACCGTTTGAAAACTTGGACACTGGTTTGGATTTCATCTCTGCAAAATAACAGTAATTTGTTCTCCGAATTTTGTTCCTATCTATGGGTTAAAAATAAGTAAAGAAATATTTCTGTGGACTAGACGGCGATGTCGAGACTTTGTATAAACAACGAAAGGAAATATTGCAGTAAGGAAACAAATTCGCTGTGATTTCGATAACGTCGTGAATATGCAGCACTAAACAAGGACACTACTAGTCGGGCTTAAAAGATCTTCTCCCTAAATGACAAGTGGAAACAGACATAATGCGTGGCTTCCAGAACAGCCAGCAATGCTTCTCGGGACATCCGACTGTCTAGTTCCGAAATAGCCTCTTTGAAGACGAACGAGACTTGTTAACGTGATTTAGCAGTCAGCTTCCGTCCCCCAACTGGGCCGTCACGTCCCAAAAACCTGAATGAACGTGGGGGTGGTCCCAGGTCGATAATGGAGCGAATTGGATTTTATGAATGAAACCGCCAGAGGGGTCCCGCGGAACCCGCTGAATGCGAAATGAGGGAAAACATCAGTTGATTATCCGGAGAAGTTGCGCTTTGGCGACCGACCCAAGCCGTGTAAACGCAGATGTTAGAATGAAAGAAAAGGGCGAAAACTGTCGAAAAATACACCACTAACATGCCACTACATACTACTATATCAAAACGGGAGACTAATGGGTACAACTGCTTAACCGAAAACGGCTGAGATATGACAATCTAGGTAATCTTTACTTATTCACTTAAATAGACTTCAAGAACCGATGAAAACGCTTTACTTCATTGCTCCGCTATTCATATAATCGGTTTTCAGCGAATAAATTTTTCCTTCTGATATTTAGCAACTACAGCGGGAAGCGGTTGCCGAAAATAAACCTTTCTGGGGTCACGCGCAATAGCGGTGTTGCTTGAGAAATAACCATACAATCTGGAACTGAACATTTCCTAAGCTTTACTTTTGGAATGCATGTTTTTGATGAAATTCAAATTCTTCGCGTCTGGATGAACTTTGTCTTGTCGAATCAGTAGTGCATATTCTGATCGTAACTCTAGAGCCCAAGATGAAAAAACAAAAATCCCTCGGCAGAGTCGAAATAGTTCAAGCACACCTTCTACTAGAAATGATCTTTTCACGATGAAATGGCTTGGGAATATTGAAAATACCACTATTTCCCACGCAAAATACAGATCTTCTTGTAACTGCTCCTTCAATCCTGACTATATACAGCCCTTACGCTCTTCGACGTGGCGGCTGGGCGCAAAACATTTGAAAAAAAACGCGCCGTGGTTAATAAGTGGGAAAACCAAGTACAACAAAAGAAGTCGAACATAGGAGATAGACCTGATGGTCTACCATGTCTTCCAAAATGAAAATCAGCGCTTTAAGCTCTCGGCGAAGATGGCGTTGTGTGACGGGTAAAACTTGGGTAGGCGAAGCGCTAAAAAGCATCGGGTACAAAACGAACGAACTGCGAAAAGCGGGGATTTCAGAAGCTTATAATTACAAAAGGGAACTTGAGATATTAAACAAGACCACAAGTTTCGATGGGATCCAACAAATTTAATATTTGATCCAGGCAACTGCGTCTTGTGTATAGCCGGTATTTGGCCAGACGCCTTGAACATTTTATTATTAAGATTCAGAAACAGATTAAGGCAAATGGCTAACCATCTGAGAAAACCAAGTTCTGATATGGATTCAGCATGTATATATAGCCGTCATAGGCCTATCTACTTTGACAAACTTGATCGAAATTTCCTGCCTTACTTCTGCCATAATTCCGGGTGAACAACTTGTCTGGCAAAAAGCTAAAGCTCAAAACGAATCCAGCACATCTCCTTACGCCTATATCGAACTTTTAATCAACTTCAACTTCCAACACATTTTCAGGTTTTGGCAGGATTACGGGCGAACTATTTGTCCGGCGAAAAATAAGTTCCTGATATGGGTTCAGCATATCTCCTTACCAGCTCGACTATCTCATTGGCTTTTTCAAACTATATTTTTCGTTCCTTAATTTGAAACCAATCCCCCACCCCTAAATATACAGCAATGGGGCCCTTTTAAAACTATATTTTTCGTTCCTTAACTTGAAACCATTCCACAACCCCTAAATATACAGCAATGGGGCGCGTCTACGAACTTGACCTGTACTTTGACCCTCAAAACAAGTTTCAACAAAATATCTCAATGACTTCGGCAGTTTTCATGCTAACGGACAACTTTACAAATCACAGGTATCCCGTCACTTACGTTTTGGAATCCCAAAAAGCCAGAATAAGCAAGCCCTTTCAGTAAATTCAATCAACGATGAAAAAACAAGACCAAAAGCTTCGATCGACTACCAAAAATTTTATATCTCATCCAGGCAATTCGGTCCTGTCTTCTAAAGACTCCTTAAGCATTTTTACTACAAAAATTCAAAAACAGATTAAGGTCAATTAGCTAATCATCTCCTTCCTTAGCTTACTTCTGCCAAATTACAGAACAAAGCTCAAAAACGAATTATCCAACATCTAATAAACTTCAAATAAAGCTTTAACTCATGACAAATTTTCCGGCTTTAGCGAGATTCCGGGTAAACATGCGTTCGGGTAAAAAAAAAACGATTGTCATATACGGATTCAGCATCTCTTCTTACCCCAAAGTTGGAATATAATCAACTACAAATAAGACTTTTGCTTTTAACAGATTTTCCACATTTGGCCGAATTCCGGGCGAACTATTTGTCCGGCGAGAAAATGGGTTTAATAATCGTGTTCAGCATGTCTTTCGACCCCGAAATCGAAAAACCTAATCAACTTCAAATACAACTTTTGCTTTTAACAAATTTTCCGGTTTTGGCCGGATTCCGGGCGAACTACTTGTCCGGCGAGATAATGGTTTTCATAATCGTGTTCAGCATGTCTTTTTACCCCTGCATAAAATATCTAATCAACTTCAAATAAAACTTTTACTTTAAACAAACTTTCTGGTTTTGACCGGATTCCAGGCTAACTACTTTTCCGGCGAAAAATTGTTTTCACCATCGTGCTCAGTATGTCTTCTTACCCCATAAACGACTATCACATTAGCTGTTTAAAAATATTTTGCTTGCCCCTTAATTTAAAGCCCCTCCCCCACCCCTAAATGTAGGGCTACAGACCCCAACTACAAAATCGAACTTACTCTTGACCCGAAGAATCCTCCCAAAAAGTTTCATCAAAATAACCCATTCCCTTCGAGAGTTATCGTGCTTACAGACGGACGGACGGACAACTTTTGTGACCGGGATGTGAAATGTCTTGGTTCTAAAGCTGTTTGTATATAAAATGTGATGAACATTTTACTTTCACCCCAAGTCTGAGCGCTTGCGCACTTGGCTGAGTCTCCTAACTCAGTTTCAGTATTGGCCTCCAGATCAGATACACCATGGTACATAATTGCAGATTTACATGCCTTATCATTGACAATAATATCGTCTTTTTGACGTATGAGTTGTGGTAAAACTGAAACAACGATTCATAAAAAAAGGGGTACGAAACCTTTTTGAATTTTGATTAGGGGCACGCAGTTTTTTTTAACCTTGTTATGGGTACGCGCGGTACGGAAAAGGTTGGGAACCACTGGATTTGACAACTACACAGGCTACAGGTTTTTCATCGGAAGTCACACAGACTGCTGCGGGGCACGGCCGGTGCCAGAACCGGCTGCCACGTGTTAAAAAATTACAATACACATGTATTAGAAGCGTCTGAAAGATGCATCGCCTAATTTATGGCCGGCCCACCGCTGATTTCGGTCGCTGCCGGGAAAGGGTGTACAGATGGTAGCGGGGAGTGGGTAATTCCTCAAGAACCACAACAACAACCGAAAGTGGCAAGTCTGGTAATAGATGCGGACTAAACGAAAGTTCGGCGAATTACCGAATTCGGTAGCGAATCAGAACGAAATTGTAATTTGACAATTCCGTGCATTTTGTTGTATCAGAGTTTTGGGAATAAATGAATTGTATGTAATTGTATTGTAAATCGGACGAATCATCGAATTATTAGACCGACTGACCGGAAGCGATCGAACAGATACGGACTAAAGAAAGAGCCGGCGATTACCAAATTCGGTAACGAATGGGAGCTAAATAAACACGTTAAACCAAAAAACTTGCAAATGGACAGACTGAACGCGGTGGAATAGATGCGGGCAAAGAAAACTTTTGGTGAACTACCAACGAAATAAATGAGCACTTTTCAAAAGTGTGCAGAACTTACCCTGGTTTAGAGTCTCTTCCCGACCTACCGCCATTATCTGAGATCCCCCCGGTCGAAGTTACGCATGTGACCGAAGCCCTGCAGAAACTAAACCCAACCAAAGCAGCCTTTCACGGAGAAATACCGCCGAGTCTTGCCAAAATGTGCGCCCAAGAGATTGTGGCGCCGCTGGCAGCAATATTCATTCAAAGGACAGTGTCTGAATGCTTCAAGACAGCGCACATAACGCCTATCCCGAAGAAGAAACAACCAGCCAGCATCAACGAGCTACTACCAATTTCAAATACTTCTTTGTTCTTAAAACTACTTGAGGCTTCATCTATACAAAGCTCTTTGAGGAGATACAACAAAAAACTCGACCCCCAACATATGGATTCCGCCCTGGATGCAGTAACAGTACCATTCAGTCCAGTTTCTCGATGAAGTTTTGTCACACCTGGGAAATAATGGAGCTTACGTCGACACCATTATTGTTGACTTTGTGAAAGCGTTCGACCTCTTGGACCACAAAACAATTCTACAAGAGGCAAAAATGGGAGCGAGTCAGCACTCGTTGCGCATGCTGGCTGTTTTTTTCTCTGGCCGCTCTCAAAGAGTCTTACTAAAGAACGTCATCTCGGAGGTGAAAGCGATAACTTGCGGAGCGCCTCAAGGAACCAAGATAGGACCGCTGGTCTGCCTGATCGTGATCAACGACTCCTTCAAAACATCAAAAACAAATACAAATTTGCTGATGATCTTTCAATCAATGTACTCCGCAAGTAAAGCGATCCTACAGGCGAAGATCCTCTTGAGTCGACGATCGAAACACTCACAAGTGATGCCAAGGATGTCGAGCTAACGCTCAGCACAGGGAAGAGCTGCATCCTCAGGTTTTGATTCCTGAAAAGAGCAGTACCGTGTATCCGGAGCCTTGGTCTATCTACAGCAAAATCGGTGAAAATCCTTGTCATCCACATTGACAGCGACTTGAGCTCGAAAACCCAAGTAAACAGTATAATCAAGAAAGGCGGGTTACTGCTTCAACTATTTGCGGTGGTTCGACGATTCTCCCAGGACCAAAAAGCTCTCTTAACAGTGTACAAGACACACATTCGGGCCAACCTTGAAGCACTACAAAAGAGGGTCTGCACGATAATCTTTGATAGCCAGTATAAGGACTACGAGTCAAGTCGGGAAACGCTAAGACTGCATACGCTTTCCAGCCGCAGGCACTGCCTACTGATGAACTTTGGCAAGAAATGTCTGGCTTGCCCGATACATCGAAGCATTCTGCCAGTCTTCATGGACAAAGTAGTGACAAAAAGTCGCCCAAATACAAGGCTGAAATCAAAGCTGAGTGAAGTGGAGCAGGTAGAGCCGCCTCCATGCAGGACAATTGCCGCTATGAAAAGTCGTTTGTGCCTTATTTCGTTACGAATTTTAATGAAGACAAGCTTAGAGAAATTGACTGCTGATTGAATTAAACTGTAAATATAAGATTTGAGCAATTAATATATTTTTGATTTTGATTTAGTTTATTTATTTATAATTGTCAATATTTTTGCCTAATCCCAATTGTGCGTGTTGTGAGATTTGTACCATTGTCTTCTTTGTGACGCGTCCAAACTATCTTATGATGATACTGGCAAGAAATAAATTGAACTGAATTGTAAAAAAAAAAAACTTTGGTAGCGAATAGGAAACAATACACCTGTTAAATCCCCAAATTTGGTAATGGGCAGAAAATAAATGTTGTAAAACGGACATCACGCCTTCGCCATAATAATAATAATAATAATATATTGCTAAAAATCAGGCCAAAAAGCCTCTACAATTGCCCGTTTTTAATGAATCTTCGCCTTCGGAGATTTTTTGTTTGTTCACCGAATGTTCAAAACATGGGGGTTCGGAGGGCTGTACCTTCCTCGAGACGCCCCTGCCTACTGCACTGTTAGAACAGTTAGAAGTTTCCTAACAGACAACAGAAGGATGCCCGGTTTAAACAGATAGTGAGTAACAGACAACACTTGGGATGTTATCTGTTGGGTTGGAAAACGTTATGCAAGAAATGTTATGCATAAGCATTGCCAGGAAGAGCAAGAAACAACCAAAAAAGCATCTACTGCCGTTTTTGTTCGTCGTCATGCCTTCATCAGTTCAGCAGATGCTTTTTGGCGACTTTTCTGCTCTTACAGATGGCAACGCTGATTATGCATAACATTTTCAAACATAACAGACAACATCCGAAGTGTTGTCTGTTACGCATTGTCTGTTCAAACCGTGAATCCTTCTGTTGTCTGTTATGAGACTTCTGACAGTGTGCGTCCTTGGCCATGGCCTAGCTTGGCCTTATGATAAACCCTGCCCTCCCGATTAATTTTTTTTTAGATACAACTTCAATCCCTGAAGTACTGCGGAATACTTTCATTTAACTCTGCTTCACACTGGAATAACCTTTAGCAATAATGTCCAGTGGCATTCAGTCTTGATATATAGTGTATTATGACCTCAATTACTGCTGCATGCTACTAAAGCTTAGAACTTCGTTCATCTAATTTACGGCAATTTTTCAACGTGAGCTGCCACTGGTGTCCGACACTTCGGATCACGGGAATCCCCGCGTTTCCAAGACACTTCGGCGAATACATTGATAAGCTTATAACATTGCAGATTCTGGAGCTATCTGTATTCAAAGCCTAACCCGTCGTGACCCACCACTCCCCATTTGCGGGGTATTAAAGTTTGCTCTACAATCTTCTTATAGCACGACAGATCAGACCCAGTTGAAATTGCAATAAATGATAAAACGAATAAAAACAAAGTTTCCGATTGGATCACAAATTCCATTCAGTGTTCGTCAGATTCCTTGAATATTTTTACTGTTAAATAAAGTTCAAAAATGGATTCAGCATGTCTCCTTGTCCCGATACCGAATCTCTAATCGATTTCAGAAACAACTTTGAGCTTCAACCAAATTTCCAGTCTCAGCCGAATTCGTGATGAACCATTTGTCCAGCAAGAAAACTAAGTTCAGATATGGATTCAGCGGACCTCCTTACACCCTCAATGAATATCTTATTAGCTTATAAAACATAGATGTTTTTACCGTAAATTCGAAACCCCTCCACTGCCTCTAAATATAGGACTAAAGGATTCATCTACGAACTTGACCTGTACTTTACCAGTGAATCATCATTGAACAACATCCTCGCGCGCTTGTACAACATGTTTCCTCGTTCGAACATTATATATTCGACCTCCGATTACACTAGATCTCTCCGACGTCCATACAATAAACAAATGAATGTCGTCATCCACGCGCAGAGCCATACTGGTTTAAGAATAAAGGGGTAGGGACAGCTATAGCCGAAAATCGGTCGACAAATTTTGTGTCTGGTTTTCGCCGGATTCCGGGTGAACGACTTGTCTGGCAAGAAAATTACCAGCATGTCTCCTTACCCCTAAATCAACTATCTCAATAGCTTTAAAAAAACAAATTTGCTCGTAATTTGAAACCCCCTCCCCCACCCCTAAATCTAGATACAGAGCCCATCTACGAAACTGACCTTATCCCTGACCCAAAAAATCCTCACACCAAGTTTCATCAAAATATGTCGTTCTCTTCGAGAGTTATCGTGGTAACAGACGGACAACTTTTGCGATGTCATAGGTATCCCTCCCTTACGTTTTGGGATCCCAAAAACTGGCCGACGGGGGAGCCTAAACCGAGGATCAGAAGCAATCAGTAAAGCACGACATGGAGTTATAACTAGAATATTGATCTTTCTGGAATTCAGCACTTTATGCGGAATCAAGCAAGACTGGAAACGTTACTTCGAATTGACGCGTAAAACCAATCATAAACACACGAGTGAAAGCTCAAGGACTTCTTGTAAAGCGTTTTTGCATTCATCGGTGACTGCTCTCCGGTCTTATAATCCGTTTTCAGACTAACCAACACAACCAAGTGTCTGGTATGTCCTAACCGGTGCGGACTAACCAGAACCGGCTCGGGAGGCAGGTTCTAGTGATGCCAACGGTTTATACCGAAAACGTCCAACAGGACAAGAGCCGAAGTAACGAACGTTAGTGAGGAAAAACCAGACACAGCCTGGAGTGCAACGAAAGCAGCTAGAGACACTCAACTGGAACGAAACCGCACGTTTCGATGAGATCCCAAAAATTTAATATTTGATCCAGACCGAAAACGCGCAACAGGACAAGAGCCGAAGTAACGAACGTTAGTGAGGAAACACCAGACACAGCCTGGAGTGCAACGAAAGCAGCTAGAGACACTCAACTGGAACGAAACCGCACGTTTCGATGAGATCCCAAAAATTTAATATTTGATCCAGACCGAAAACGCGCAACAGGACAAGAGCCGAAGTAACGAACGTTAGTGAGGAGAAACCAGACACAGCCTGGAGTGCAACGGACGCAGCTAGAGACGCTCAACTGGAACGAAATCGATGGGATCCCAAAAATTTAATATTTAATCCAGACCGAAAACGAACAACAGGACAAGAGCCGAAGTAACGAAGAATAGTGAGGAAAAACCAGACACAGCCTGGAGTGCAACGAACGCAGCTAGAGACCCTCAACTGGAACGAAACCGCAGGTTTCGATAAGATGTGATGATGTGAAACCGGATTTCATGTGACAAGCTTAGAATGGAGCGATCGGGATGAAACTTTGTAGGAGGAACAAGCACAAGCCCTAGTTACATCACTGACAGAACCGGACCGGATTCGTGCACTGTGGGGGGAGCTGGAGAGGGGGGAGGGGTCCGGAATTCCGGGGATACGGAGTTAAGTTACTTCCACGTGGGCTAGGACAAAGACAATGAAACTTGGCAGGCACGTCAGGAATCCGACCAGATCAACCTGGAAATAGTCAACTTTCCGATCCGACCACCGTTGGGGAGTGGAGGGAGGGGGAATTCGGAATCTTGCGGAATGTATAACACTGGAACGGGTGATCGAATCTTGATATCTGGAAAGACCTCGTGTCTCGGATGACCCATTTCAAGTCCGGACCGTTTCCTATGAATGTGCGGGGGGGGGGGGGGGGGGGGGGGGGGGGGGGGTTCCGAGGCAGGAACCGAAAATCCAATGACACGCTTAGAGTGAAGCGATTGGGATGAAACTTGGTGGGAAGGACAAGCACAAGAATTAGATACGTCATTGATAAAACCGGATCAGACCTGGGCAATGTCGGGGGAGTTAGAGGGGGGAGTCCGGAATTCCAGTCATCGCGAGTTAAGGTATTTCCAGATGTGCTAGGACGATGAAACTTGGCTTGAACATTAGAGACTTGACGACTGGCTTAGAAATAGTCAGTTCCCCGACCCAACCATCGTGGGAGAGTGGAGGGAGGGGGAATCTGGAATCCTGACCCGATGAAAAATTATCTCAAAATAGGAGTACGTAGTAGTACGAAAAAGTAGCATGCAGTAACACTGATGCTACTACATGCTTCTCGGTCAAGACTACCGTGTTACTGCATGCTACTACATGCTTCTCAGCCAAAACTATCGTGTTACAGCATGCTACTACGTAAGCTTATCCGACACTAAATTTGTTTTTGTTCAATTTGCGGTTAAGATCTGCATTTTTGGGGCGCTAGAAATACATTTGTAAGCAAAACCCTTGAGACAGAAATGATCATGGGCCCCTGTGGATCATTAAAATGCTCAAAAGTATATTTTGTACTCTGAGGTTAAGATGAGTACTTTAAGGAATTCATTCGCAATGAAAACCCATGAAGCAAAATGATCTTGTGTCCTTGGGGATCATGAAAATATATCATTTGATCAATAGTGTTTTTTACACTTTGCAGTTACCATGCACACATGAAGGGGGCTAGAAATTCATTTGTGAGCAATCTGGAAGTACCATAACTATAACGACCACCAGAATCCGTTCCCCCTTCAACTCGGCCGCACAGCGCACATATCCGTTCCGATTCTGTAAACTCTGTAACTAGGGCTAGTGCTTGTTCTTCCCACCAAGTTTCATCCCAATTCATCCACTCTGAGCGTGTCACAAAATTCCCCCCCTCAAACTCCCCCAAAGTCAACGGGTCCGGTCCGGACTTGAAGTACGACTTCTGAGTCATTTTGAGACCTACTCCCCCCATAGTGCACGAATCCTGTCCGGTCCTGTCAACTATGCATCTGAGGCTTGTGTTTGTTCTTCCTACCATATTTTATCCCGACCTCGGCTTTGAGCGTGTCACACAATTTCGGGTCCCTCCCCTCTAACCCCCCTAAAGCCACCGGAACCGATCCGGACATTGAACTCTAACATCTGAGACATGAAGTCTTTCCAAATATCCAATTTCAGTGAGACCCGATCCCCCGTTCAAAAGTTATACATACCTCTAGATACGGAAAAGTAATCGGTATATGGCAATTGGCCGAAAGGCAAGTGTCACAGAAATATTCAGGAATAGCGGAAATACTGACTAGCGCATTTTCATCTGATTTTCAATTTTTATTTTGTTTCTTGTTTGAGATGTGCTGCTTGAAGCACAATAATGTCTGATCCCTTGAATCCTGTCTTATCTAGAAGGTGGCACCTTCTAGATGAGACAAAAGGTAGGCGAAAAGAGGCTAAGCAAATACCCTAACACCGGAACACCGGGTTTGGATGTGGACTTTAAAGTTTAACTGTTGATCCTAAATATTTAAAATTGCATGGAGCAACAACAAGTTTGAGATATTTTTCAAAAAATAACAAGAGCTGGAAGCTCATATGGCACTTGCAAGGCTTGGTAAAAAGGATGAAAGTAGGAATTCGCCAATTTGTGGACTTGTTGTGATCATTTGTAAGCAAACCCTTGATACAAGAATGGCGATATACCCTTTGAAATCAGGAGAATGTATCGTTTGGTAAAAAAGTATTTTTTTGGTTTAGCACTTGGCTGTGATGATGCGCACTTTGACTGCGCTAGAAATCCATCTGTAATCAAAACCCTCGAGGTCAAAATGATCCTGGGCCCTTGAGGATCATGAATATATATGGTTTGGTTAAAAGTATTTTTTTTTTACTTTTCGGTTAAGATGCGCACTTTAAAGCACAATGGACACTTCTAATGCTTTATTTTGTATCTAATGCTTCACAAATAAACATTTCCGACTTCCTTTAGAAGTCGCTACGAAAATCGGCCATTTTCTTGTTATCCCTTGTCTTTACCTCTCTGGCATTTCGGCGATCCAAATCTCAGGAGCTGGGATATAGTGGCAGGAAATTCAAAAACTCCCAGCAATGCTTGATAGAAAAGGATATATTTGAGACGTCACCAAAGTCAAGCCGCAGATGCAGTTTACCTGATTTTCCTAGTGTTTCACCAGAAGTTCTATGTTTTAAAGTGCCTATATTGAAAGTTTTTCTTTGAGGAGTAGTGCTGTGAAGCTTGATTAACTTGCTTTATAAAATGTACCAGAATATGCAATAGGCTTACAAAAAATAACATAGCTATGAAAGTCATTAAAAAACAAATAGCCGATTTAAATCTGAATTATACAAGCTGATTTATGCATAAAATAAAGATCTGCTAAGTGTCATAAGAAACATCACTTTTATCTTTGTCCAAGCTAGTAAATTGAGCATGTACTGGCCCAAAAAATTACGCTTTGAAATATCACAGAGAGGAAAGTGTTGAAAAAGCTGCTGAGCTAGGGGGTACGCATTGTTTCTAGGTTGTTACAGAGTGGGATTCGGGTTGTTTGATGTGCCCATTGAACTTTAAGGGTGCTGGAGATTCATTTCTAAGCAAAACCCATGAGGCAAAAATAATCACAGGCTCACGGGGATTATGAAAATGTAGATTTTGCTTATAAGTATTTACTTTGCGGTTAAGATGAGTACTTTAAGGGATGGTCCGATCTGGGAAGTGACAATTTGTAGGCCAATCATATGAAGTATCTAATGTTCAAGCCAAATTTCATTGTCCTAGCACATTTGGAAGATCTCCCCAGAGTGATTGAACCCCGTCCGGTTCTGTTGTTGATGTATCTAGGGATTACGCTTGTTCTTCCCACCAAGCGTCATCTCAATCGCTACACTCTAAGCGTTTCACACAATTCTGCTCCCCCCACTCCCCCAAACCGATCGGATCCTGTCCGAACTCGAAATATCTGGGGCCAAAGCCAAAAATCGTGCGACATGTTCAGAGTGGATCAGGGATGAAACTTGGTTGGGAGAACGAGCACAGGTCCTAGATACATCGTTGACAAGACCGGACGGGATCCGAGCACTGTGGGGGGAGTTGGTGGGAGGATTCCGGAATTTCGATGATCGCGACTTAAAATGCTTACACATGTGCTAGGACGATGTGACTTTGCAGGAATATCATGGACTCAACAATTTTAACTTAAGAACAGTCGTTTCTCCGATTTGACCATAGTGGGGGAGTGGAGGGAGGGGTAAGCCGGAATCTCAAGGTATGTCCAACTTTTGAATTGATGATCGGATCTTAATGAAACTTGACATTCAGAAAGAACTTATGTCTCACATGTCCCATTTCAAATGCGGACAGGATCTGTTTAATGTGGGGAGTCGGGGGGAGGAACCGGAACGGATTGGGATGAAACTTGGTTTGGAGGACAAGCATAAGCCCTAGATAAATAGTTGAAAAGACCGAACCGGATCCAAGCACTGTGGGGGGGGAGGTGGAGGGGTGTTCCGAAATTCTGGTGATCCCGACTTAAGATGCTTACACATGTGCGAGGACGATGAAACTTGGCAGGCGTACCAGGGTAAGCATAATTCCGGAACCCTCCCACCGACTCCCCCTACAGTGCTGGAATCAGGTCCGGTCTTGTCAACTATGTATCTAGGGCTTGTTCTTGTTCTCCCAACCAAGTTTCATCCCTATCCATCCACTCTGAACATGTCACACGATTTTTGGTTCCCCCACCCCCACCAACTCCCCCAAAGTCACCGGATCCATTCCTGACTTGAAGTGTGGCATCTGAGACAAGAGATTTTTCCAAATATCAAATTTCACTGCGATCCGATTCCCCGTTCAAAAGTTAAAATACGTCAATATTCAGGATTCCCCCTCCCTCCACTCCCCTACGGTGGTCAAATCGGGGAAGTGACTACTTCCAAATTAGTTTGGTCGGGTCCCTAGCACGCCTGTCAAGTTTCATCGTCCTAGCACTTCTGGAAGTACCCTAACTCGAGAACAGTGGCCTGACCGACCGACAGACCGAAAAGCGATCGGTATTACATAACATCTGCAATTCGGGAATAGCCGAGACGTGGACTAGTTCATTTAAATAGGGTTCAACACCGTTTAAATGGAAAAGCGATTTGTGAATAGATTTTCGTATTACAGCCTTATTCGTGGAACCTTTCAGCTCCCTGTTATGTACTTGGGACTCACTCAATGAACCTACTGCTGGCCCAACCTGTTTCTATACGATGCCTTATCCCTCCACACGAATTTAGGCTTAGTGCTTACCGTTGCATCGCTGGATAAAATCTTCCAGTGGACGCCAGAATAGTCGACTCGGTATTTACTGGCATTCTGGGACATCGCCTCGGTCGTTTCATGGTTTCCATTAGGAAATGGAGGCTTCCTAGAAAGAGTGATTTTTGTCATAGGGACAATAAATTTCGCAGAATTAGATAAAGAGCTACTCCCTAATAGGATTTTTTGTAATCTGTGATGGTCATTGACTGAATGAATTTTTCAGATACCACGATCAGTTACCACGGTACCTGGCCAGATGCTACGGTCACTGCAAAACGCCTTTGACCGTGGTATTAGATACCCCCAGTAACTGCGAAAACGAATTTAGACCGTGTTATCAGATGCCGTGGTATCTGAAAAAATCGCAAATATTGACTTGTGGTTTCAAGTATCGTTTTCCAGCTAATATGGCGTTAATACAAATACTAAGCTTCTACATATAAACACACCTATAATATAAAGGGGGTTAAGAGCTTTCGAATCTGGTCTCTCTAGTTTTTCAGAAGCGTTCTTCAGCTAATATTGCGCGAGTACAAATTAATATAGTAAATTTATATTATCATAATATGACGAGGTTCTAAGTTATGGAACTCTGGCTAATTTTTGTTTCGAAGAGTCCGGCAGAAACTGTTCATTTTCCTTATAAAGAATTTGCTGGTATTTTCCTAACTAAATATTAAACTGAAAACCCCAGGAGAGCGAATCTATCATGCTCCAGACAGATTCTAATAATAACTGTTAAATTATGTTATTATCTTGCTAACTCCTAGGCCACAATGTTCATGTTCTTGCTGTAGGCCAACTTTCTAACAAGCACTACTCGTCAAGACCAAAGGTTTCGATGGGATCCCAGAAATTTAATATCTGGTCCAGAAAATTTGGTCTTTTAGATATCCGGTCTTTGCCAGACTCCTTTAACATTTATAATATTAATATATAGAAATAGAATACGGACAACAGCTCATCATCTGAGAAAAGCAATTTCAGATACGGATTCAGCATGTTTGTATTTACCCGTAGGCTATACGCTGTGTCTAATTTGACGAAACTGATCAAAACTTCCTGCCTTACTTCTGCCAAATTTTCGACCGGATTCCGGGCGAACTACTTGTCCGGCAAAACTAGGGCTAAAAAAACGAATTCACCGTACCTCCTTACCCCTAAATGGAACATCTAGTCCAGTGGTTCCGAACCGGTGGTACGCGTACCTAAAGGGGTACGCGAAGGTACCAACATCATTTTTGATTGCCAAAGCCCAATATTCCCCAATATATCACTAGCCAAAATTCGTTTGGGGGGGGGGAGGTATTTTTACCGACTGGCTGGTCAATTTTACCGACTGATTTTCGCAAAAACTAATTGTTTTTAAGAAAAATCGAGGCGCTTCGCGCCGACTCGTTTTTTTTTTACCCACCGGCCGACCAAATTGGGGGGAAGGGTGTCCCTAACCCCTACGCGATGCATCTGGTTACAAGCCCTAATGAAAGTCAAAGAAATAATTTCAGTTCCAAAACGACCAAAGCTTTCGGTGGGATCCCAACAATTAATATTTACTCGACTTCTTGATTCAGACAATCACATCTTGTACATTTCCCAGGCTCCGCCAGACCCCTTTAATATTTTGGTATTTAGCCATATCCCACCGCTTGAGTATGTACACAGAATAATGTTACTGTTTTGGAGTGTTTGGAAACTTACGGCCAAACAACTAGTCAGATGAGAAAACCTAGTTAAGATACGGATTCAACGCGGATCTGATCTTATCCTAATCAACTTCAGAAAGGTCCTTTACTTTAACAAAATTCTACATATTTTAGCAGCATTCCCGGCGAACTGCACGCAGAGCAGAAGAGCTAGTGACATTGAGAGGAGAACCTTTCAATCCAAATTTCAATGGTTTTGACAAATTTTGCCAGCTTATCTGCCAAGGAAACAAAGTTCAAAATTCAATTCAGCAGATCTCCTTACCCCGATACCGACCCTCTAATCCAACTTTGAGCTTCAATAAAAATTTCCAGTTCCGACCGACTTCCAGTTGGATCGTTTGCCAACACACACCTTTTTTACCCTTAATTGGAAACCGTCTCCTCTGCCTCTAAATATCTAAAGGACGCATCCACAACATGGCCTGTACTTTGCCAGTGAGTCCTCAAAAGAAGTTTCAATAACATACCTCAACACCTTCGGACCCAGACACGACAAACTTCAAAGACTTCCATGTCTAAACCCAAAGTTTGCATTAAACGTTCAAGAAACATGCTTCCGTCTGGCAATCGTTCGACGCGCAGAGCTTTCGCCTTACAGCCAGCTGTTTTTTTTTCGAAAATTTGGTGGACAAATTTTATTCAACTGTTCACCAGACAGTGGTCGGCTCATTCTGCCTTTTTAACAAAAAAATTTCAGTTGGGACTTTGAAGGTAATTAAACTGATTGCATACACATTTTATTTATCTTTAGTATGTTCGAAAGTTGCAACAGAACGTCTGCTCCCTTTATATCGACTTTATGATTGGGTTTTAAAATGTCATGTTACTCTTCCAGATTCCGGGTGAACTACTTGTCCGGTGAGAAAATAAGTTTCATATTCGGATTCAGCATGTCGACTTACCCCTGAATCGAACATCTAATCAACTTCAGATTCAACTTTTACTTCTTAAAAAATTTCCAGTTTTCGCCGGATTCCGGGTGAACTACCTGTCCGGCGAGAAATAGTTTTCATATTCGGATCAGTGTGTCTCCTTACCCCTAATTTGACTATCTCAATAGCTTTAGCTTTTAAAAAATATTTTTGTTCGCCCTTAATCTGAGCCCCCCACCCCACCCCTAAATGTTGGGTTACAGAGCCCATCTACGAACTCGACCTTTCCTTTTGATCCAAAGAATCCTCACACCAAGTTTCATTAAAGTATCTCATTCCCTTCGAGAGTTATCTTGCTCACAGGCAGAAGGACGGACAACTTTTGTGATGTCTACTGCTGTAAAATCTGTTCCTGTGTAAAACAATATTGTTTCAAGAAGAATCAAAGAAATTGCAAGTGATGCATGCAGGTGTTGAGCGAATTAAGCTAACGAAAATGTTAATATGGAGCTTGATGAAAACAGGGATGTGTCAGATGAATCTCATGGTATAGTCTTTGTCCGTTATCGAGATTCTCTCGACATTAGAGAAAATGTTCAGTTTTACTAAAACCTCTAGTCGAGGACAACATGAGAAGAACTATTCGTCTGACTGATATTTATTGTCAGTTTGCAGGGATGGGCTAGAATTATGACTGGATCCAAAATCGATTTAGTTGAAACGTGATCTCAAGTTCCGGTAGAAACAGGCTGACTGTAACAAATATTGCCATCAATGACATCGAGCCAAGATTCAAAAAAGTTTTGCCTCAAGTGTCTCACAGCTCACTGTTTTTATATATTGGTCTACACAAGTATGCAGGGGCGGTTCGAAGGTCTTGGGCACGGGGGGGGGGGGGGTGAAGACTTCAAAATATACGACTGGCTAAAAACACAGTAACAGCAGGCTCAACAACGATTAACGGTATTAAGTTCTAAAACGTTACGGAAAATGCCATTGTAGTAATACAATAATAAACAAATAAGTAACAGGAATTAGATGACGCCGTTCATATCTAATTTCCCTAGAGAAGACAAGTCTCGGTACCAGCTTCTGACAGATATATTCAAGCCAAACTAAAGTGAGCGGCCGCCGGCGAAATTTTTTTAATCCGAGCAAAATTCAACTACTCCTTTGCAACTTCTACCTTTTAATGTAGCTTAGTCGACCCCAAATCTCAAGCTTAAAACCGCACATAAATGGTGCACACTTCAACTAAATAGAAATAGGGTAGAACTACTTTTCCGCTTTTAGCCGGATTCTGGGCGAATTATATTTCCGGGAAGAATGTGACTGTCAAATGCGGATTCAGCATGATTTGTTACCCCTAAATCAAACATAATCAACACCAGAAAAGACTTTTACTTTTAAAAAATTTTCCGGTTTCGGCCGGATTCCAGGGGAACTACTTGTCAGACGAAAATATTATTTTCACATAAAAGTTCAGCATGTTTCTTTAATTAAATAAAACATCTAATCAACTTTAAATAAAACTTTTACTCTTAACAAACTTTCCGGTTTTGTCGTGATTCCGGGCGCACTACTTGTGTGGAGAGAAAATGCTTTTCATATTTGTGTTCATGTCTTTCCCCTAAATTTCATTAGCTGTTAAAAATAATTGTTTTTGAACCCCCTACCCCACCCCTAAATCTTGGGCTACATAGCCCATCTGCGAACTCGACCAGTCCCTTGACCCAAAATTTCTCATTCCCTTCGAGAGTATCTTGCTCAAAGACGGACGGAGAGACAGACAGACAACTTTTACGAAGTCATAGGTATACCTTTACTTACGTTGGGATGCCAAGAAAGAGCAAGTTTAAAACTCCGATTTCTTATGCAGTGAGAGAAATTTTAAAGCACACATAGAACCATTTCTCAGTCTCAATCCGAAGCACACAAATGGAATAATAAACTGAATGGGAATCACAAACAAAAACGGCTAGTCTGCAGATGACAGCAGTTTCGGATAAGTAGGAAATGGTTACTTCTTATTTCTTAAATTTCTCTGTTGCTACTTGAAGATGATATTCTGACTTGCGGGTCGGGTCCAGGGAACTGTCTTGAATCTTCAGCACATTGAGAGTTTGATAACTTGAAACTGGTGGACACTTTTTCCTATGGAAATTTTATAAGGACTTTTTTGGGCGTTCTGCTAGGGGACGTTTTTGGGAGTAAACGTTCAACAGCCGACCCCTTTGCAATGATCCACTTAACCTTCTTAGCTTCTCAAACCCCCGTTATCCCGTTCGCCTCACCCAGTTCCGAAGCTACGACCTCTTATATCCCCGGTTTCCCCAGTCTACCTCTGCAGTACAAGACTTCCAATCTCTGAAGGGAAAGTTTAGTTTAGCGGAACTTGCTAGAAGCTTGATAGTTCCCCTTGAGCCACACATTACCTCCGACCTATTCCGCACGAATTTATCTTCATTTGGGAGGTAAAAGTGATTACGTTCCAACGGAAACGCTGACGGCTTACTCTACCTTGTCAAAATTATGAGAAACAAGAGCAAAGAGTTGATATGGCACTTGATACGAGTAGGTGGTACACGAAAGAAGATGTGAATGTCACAAAATACCCCGCCATCCAAAAATGTGATTCGGATCCATAAACAGGACATCTAGTTTTACTCAATTCTTAGCATTGCCGGCATCGCCTCGGATCATCTAGGGCAAATGAGTATTCTAACTTCCAAGTTTCAACCCAGTAGATTCACTCGTTTGGTCCCTAGACGTGCCACACGATTTCAAGTACCGGTACCTCCTCCAACTCCCCCTACCGTGGCGAATCTGCTTCGGACTCCTGAATGGATTATCTGAAGTATTTTTTCTTACCGCCTATTAAGTTTCATTCAAATCTGAGCGTTTTTGCGAACTTTCGGTAACTCCCCCCCCCCCAACCGTGGTCGGCTCCAGTTCGACCTCTAAATTATGTCATCTGTGGCACGTGATCTCTCTACACTCCAAGTTTCATTCGAATCGCTCCACTTGTTTGACCCCTATGCGAGCCACATCATTTCCGGGACTCCCCTTCCAACTCCGCTTGCTGTGTCTGAATACGACTCAGACCCATAAAAGTCGCATATCTGACATGTCCTATTCCCGTTCGTTAAGGTTGACTGGAATTGGAGCATAGCCTATCTGCAAATTTCGGATTCCAGCTTAAACCCCCCTCCCCCCTATACCCATCCGGATTTGATCCAGACGCCAAATAACAAATCAAGGCCGAATAAACTCGGTACTGTCCAACTTGCATCCCTTTCTGTCCATCCGGTTGGTTTTGTGGATGTTAACCCCCCCCCCCCTCCTCCAACTCTTCCAACCGTGGCCGCATGTGGTTCGGACGCATCTTTGGCTTGTCTAGGTGATCGGTTCTGATCACCCATAAATTTTCACTCGAATCGGACCACCTGTTCGCAGCTTACGGAAGCCACTGATTTCCGGATTCTCCTACCCTAAACTGCCTAAAGATGGTCGGATCCAGGAGAACGAGTATTCTAGGGCATTATGTCTGGTCCTCAAGTCACTTATACGCCTGCAAAGTTTCATCGGTCCTTGGAATATCTGGAACTATCCTAACTGGCGATAACCGGAATTCCGGGAAACAGCCTCCAACTCCCCCATAGAGCCCCGATTCGCTCTGGTTTTGTCAGTTACGTATCTAGGGCTAATGCTTTTTCTTCCCACCAAATTCCATCCCAATACCTCGACTCTAAGCGTTTCACGAGATTTCCGGTGCCCCACTCCAATCCCTCCCACAGGTATCGGATCCGATCAGGACTTGACCTAGAACATCTGAAACGATAGCTCTTTCCACTAGCCAAATTTCATTCAATTCCGATAACCCGTTCAAAAAGTCATGCATGCCATTAAATCCGGGCTCCCCATCCCTCCACTCCCCCCGTGATGGTTGGATCGGGCAAACGACTATTCTCAATTCAGCTTGTTAGAGTCCGGGATACTCCTCCCAAGTTTCATCGTCCTAGCACATCAAGAAGGAAGGAAGGAAGGAATTTATTTCTTCAACATTTCTACAACATATTCTTAAACCAATAGCCCGTCTCAATATGTGACAACAGGTCACCTGTGCAAGACGGACATCAACTTATCAAAATCTATAATCACATCAAGAAGTACTGAACTCGCGGGAGAACCCGCGGTACCGAACCCCACAGTCCCGAATCTGGTCCGATTATGTCAAACTATGTATTTAGGACTAGAGCTTGTTGTTCCCACAAAGTTTCATCCTGGTCCCTCCACTCTAAGCATTTCCCGAAATTTGCGGCTCCCCCTCTAGCCCCCCCCCCAAAGTCACCGGATCCGGTCCGGATGTGACATGGGTTGTCTGAGACACGGGGTCTTTCCAAATATCAAGTTTCATTAAGATCCGATAACCCGTTCGAAAGTTATAAATACCTCAAGATTCCAGATTCCCCCTCCCTCCACTCCCCCTACGATGCTCGGATCTGGGAACTGACTATTTCAAACTTATTCATTTGGGGTCCCTGATATGCCTGCCAAGTTTTATCGTCCTAGCTTATGTGGAAGTGCCCAAACTAGCAGAACCTGGACAGAGCGACAGACCGACGGACGGACAGAAATTGCGATCACTACATGGCACTTGGCCGTAGGGCAAGTGCCATAAAAACGCGTAGTCCTGGACGACTCAATTCACGTCCCTGTCAAACAAGACAAAAGATTGCGATGGGATAGCAAAGAGGAATATAGACTGGACTTCCTGGTACAGACAATCGGTCTCGCGGAATTCCTGTCTTTGCCATAACCTGTAAACACGTTATATAACAGACACCTAGATCGAGGCAACTAAGTAATACTTTCACTAACAAGATTTTGGATTAGATTCATACGTAGGCCAAAATTCCGGTGCTGACCGGATTCCAACGGACTATTTATCCAAGGATAGAACAAAAGTGTTTCCCTATTCAGCATCTTTTATCATTGCAGTATACCAATCTTCCAACCCTTTTGTCTCTAAATTTTTAAGATCATGGCCCTAACTGGCCCGTCTAAGAACTCGATTCTTGACCCGAGATTTACCAATCTGACATATGGTGCTTTTTGGGATCCCAAAACGTAAGTGGAGGGATACCTATGACATCGAAAAAGTTGTCCGTTTTTCCGTCTGTCGGCGTCCGTCTGTGAGCACGATAACTCTCGAAGGGAATGAAATATTTTCATGAAACTTGGTGTGAGGGTTTCTGGGTCAAAGGTAAGGTCGATTTTGTAGGTGGGCTCTGTAGTACTACATTCAGGGATGAGGGAGGGGGGTCCAAATATGGTTTGTTTCCTTCCCCGACGTTCACCCAGAAGATTGACAGCCTGAAGAGGACCCTTGCCAAGAAGGTCCGAAATGTCGCTGATAAAGAATCGTAGCTGACGTATCCGTTGTATACGTTGTTTGAACATATCAAAATAAGGGGCAAACAAACATTTATAAACAGCGCGTGTGATGGTGGATTACAGGGTAACAAGACATGCGAAACACGACCATGAAAACCATTTTCTCGCCGGAAAAGTAGTTCGTCCGGAATCCGGCAAAAATCGGAAAGTTTGTTAAACAAAAGCTTTATCTGAAGTTGATTAGATGTTAGACTTAGGGATAAGAAGATATGCTGAACACTTCTGCAAAAACCATTTGATACCCGAACAACTAGTTCGCCCGGAATTCGGACAAAACCGGAAAATCTGTTAAAAGAAAAAGTTCTACTTTAAGTTGATTTAGATGACGGATATATGGGTAAGAAGTAACGCTGAATTTGTGTATTACAATCATTTTTTACCCTGTCATGTAGTTCGTCCGGAATCCGTCTGAAAGCGGAAAATTTGCTATTAGTTAAAGTTCGCTCGGAATTCGGACGAAACCGGAAATTGGGAAGAAGTAAAGCATGAAGTACTGATCAATATCGTCAAAATAGATATGGCTTATAGATGTATATCTGAACTTGGTTGTCTCAGATGACTAGCTATTTGCTAAATGAGTCTGTTTCCAAATTTCAATAGTAAAAATGTTCAAGGATTCTGGCGAAGGCTGGATATGGCGAAGATAAGACCCAATTGTCTGGATCAAATATTACATTTTTGGGATCCCATCGAAAGCTTTGGTCTTGTTTTAGTTTCTGTAACAACAAAGCAATACTACACTTACTTCCATACCCAAATCCACCTATATCAATAATAAACTAAACCAAATAAATCCAAATTTCAATAGTAAAAATGTCCAAGGATTCTGGCGAAGACTGGATCTGGCGAAGATCAAAACCCAAATGTCTGGATCAAATATAAATTTCTGGGATCCCACCAAAACCTTTGGTCTTGTTTTAGTTTCTGTTACAATGAAGCAGTACTACACTTACTTCCATACCCAAATCAACCTATATCAATAATAAACTAAACCAAATAAATCCAAATAAATCCAAACTATATATTTTTGGGATCCCATCGAACCTTTGGTCTTATTATAGTTTCTGTTACAACGAAGCAATAATACACTTACTTCCATACCCAAATCAACCTATCTCAATAATAAACCATTTCCATAGCTAAAAATCAACCTGTATGAGACTCTCGATGTCCACGAAACGTGTAACGAAAATTTGGTAGCTTCGAGAGGCGAACGCAAAACAAAAGTGTATCCAGTTTAACGTTCTACCTGTTAGCCAAGCTGCACTCCCCTATGTTGCACCTGCAGCAGCTCATTATAGACAACAAAAATGTTCAAACAATGAAAATGGTGGTTTTGACGAAGTATACGAAAACAGACTTAAACTTTCGCATCACCGACTGAAATACCCCCAATTTTGGATTGAAATAGGCGCAGAAGACCGCTTTTTGTGATTACATCGATAACACCATAGGCAAAGTCCATATAAGACAAGGGTTGCGTCCCACGGACTTATCACTTACGATTGTAACAACTAGGTTATTATTGCCAACAGAAGGGCACGAACATTTTCATTCTAGAAGTGATAACAAATAAGTAGGAGTTCCCGTTAGGATGGGCATACTCGGCATTGACTTTTTCTACTTATTCTTCTGTTCCAGAGAATAATTACTACCACAATAATAGCTGGCTCCTCCTTTTACTGTCAAAACTGATAATAGCCTCCATTGAACGCAACCAACATTTACACAATTTAATCTGATCTGCGTCAAGTAAGTGTTAAATCTAACTACCGATATGAAGAGTTTGTGACTGGCTCTCACTAATTTCGAACGAGCAGATAAATGTTCTTATGAAGTGCAACGAGCGGCCAGGAATAAGCACGGTTAAAGTGGAACTGAAACTGTATACTATTTCATTATTTTTTTAAGCGACATCACCAACACTCCGGTGCCTTTTCTCTCAAGCCAAATCCAATCTTCCAAATTCTTTTCACAGCTAAGCCCTCCCCTCGCGTCGTTTGTGATTAATTGCGATGAAGATATGGACTCAAGCAGTAGGAAGTTGCGCCAAGGCTTGACAAAAAGTGACACACACCCGAATAACAGCGACACTAGCACCACTACTGATTGATAAAGTTCCTACTGAAACTATCAGTCGTGCATCAGCGCTGGCTCGGATACCTCCACATTCCGAACACAGCAAAAAAAAGATAAACAACCTCCTTGGTGAGTGCCGACCGCATTTTATATTTACTAAGTTTTCTAAACCCGCAAGTTTGTCTAGCTTTTGAGTGTCATGAGCGTAGTGTGCGGCGCTACGAGTAAGGCCCCGTTTCCGATGAACGGAAAGGATCATAACGCATAGGTTAGGCGCTACTCCCTAGTGTCATATTGCTCTGTATGGACTATACAAACCTATAAGAGCAAATATTTACTTGGCTAGGCTAGTCAAAATGGTGCGTAATGGTTAGTGTGTTTTACCAGTGGAAAGACATTGCAAAAGTTGACGCATAAAACTAATATGTATTTTTCTTCTAGAGCATGTTGTCTGAAATGCAACGACTATATCGCCGTGGTGGGATATCGGAACGATAGGCTTTTCAGTGAACCATTAAAGACGTTGATATGGCAGAAAACGTGTGAGAAACGGTAGAAATGAGATGAGAGAAAAAGCAGAAAATTCGGCTTTTACAGAAACAAGTCAATAAATACCTGCCGCTCACTAACTGTCCAGTAGGTTTGAATGTGGCTGAAAACTCAGAGGATGCATCTTTTCTTATTAAAATGTGTAGGATTGACACGCGATTCTCAAAAACAAATTATTAACTTTATGTTTTCAAATATTTAGGTAGAATAGGCTACTTTTAATATGACTACTTTACTTTTGATTCATTTACTAGCTAAATGTTTTTATTTTTGCTGATTTTCTCATAATGATATGAGCTTTCCCATTCGGGTTCTTCCAAATCATGCCGCTAGATCACAGTCGTGGTTTAAACAAGCGAATTGGATAGGGTTACCCCCTATCTAGATACTGCAAATTCTAGAATGCTTCCGGTTCCGCTCTTTTGGGTTAAGAGAACAGAAGACGAAGAAGAAGTCGACGTATATTCAGAGATAAAACTTTGAAAAGCTATTCCAAGCTAACCAAATCTTTGGCCGGAGAGGGGTCTTGCTTGTCTTCTGGCTTGTCGATTATGTCTTTGGTATTTGATGCCTTTGACATCGAATACCAGCTGTACGATTAGAGCTTTGAACGGCTGCAATAAAAGCAAGGTCGAGAGAAAGATGGGGCTCTTGAAAGCTTCTCTATTCAACTGACTCAATGGAGTAGTAAAGAAACTCAACACGACATGAGAAGAACTCCATACGCTGTAAAGGATGACGAACTACCAGTCACAAAAGACTATCCAATCTTTCATTCCGGCCATTTAGTACATTAAATTACACGTGTCGGTAATTATGCTTATTCACTGTCAATAAACAGGGGTTGATTGCAGAGCCCGTAAAACTTTGGCCCTCGCCTGTCATTTTTTTTCCCAAGACATTCCTTTCATAAGCATTATTAATCCTCTGTGGTCAATCCTTGCATGTGTTTTTAATGTCTTCTTTTAGTTTAATTTTCTTTCTTGCTGGAAATGTGTTGCAGTGCAGCACAAAGATGTCTGATCCCTGGGGTCTTGTCTTGTCTAGAAGGTGGGTCAAAACAGTTGGTGGGTTTGGATGAAGAAAAAGCCTATCACTGGAATTAACAAGTGCAGGTTTGGATGTGGCGATACATTTTTGCAATTAAATCACATTGTTCAGCACCCCTGGAAATATGTCTTCTTTCAGTTAGTTTTGTATTATAGGTGACATTATTCATTTGATTTTCCACTGTTTTCTTTCCATTGTTTCTTTCTCTTATTTTTGTGGTATTCTATCGCATGTTCTTTTGAACCTTGATTTACTTTCTTACAAATTTAACATAGGGTAATTTCATACCTCTTACACACTCAATTCTTTTTATATCGCATTTCAGCAGATCATGGCCTCACTAGGATCGACCCAGACTCCTGAGGCAAAGAACGAATGAATAATTAAGTCGGGATGACTAATGTGCTTGGAACTAAGTGCTTTCAGGAAATTAGGAGACTGGTAAGGTTCCTGAGTTAGCTTTTGTGGACACAGACGGTTTTCTTTCGTTTTTGTGTTTCTGAATCGCAAAACATAAGTAACAGGATACATATATTTCTTCTTAGTATATTTGTTTATTTGTCACGGTACAAGTCCCTTCTATAAAGCAACATCTATATATTATTGACATGGGAAATATCTGTTAAAAGACATTAAAAAAACCGAAACAAATTAACTAAAACACTTTCCGAGGTAATAAATGCTGGAATAAAACTGTCTGAAAGCTGAGTTGACGAATGGACAGGAAATGCAAAAAAAGAACTGGAAGCTCATTTGACACTTGCAAGGCTGGGTCAGAGGACTAAAGTAGGAATTCGTTAATTCGTGGGTTTGTTGTGATCATTTGTAAGCAAAATCCTTGAGATAAGAATGGTCATGGGTCCTTGATCACGAGAATGTCTTGTTCGTACAAACTATTTTTTTTTGTGAATTTGGTTGTGATCATTCGCACTTTAAGGGGCGCTAGAGATTCATCTGTAACGAACACTCTTGAAACAAAAATGACGACAAGGTCATTGGATTTCAGAAAATGTATATTTTGCTGAAAATTACTGTTTTAGTTTTAAGAAATTCAGTTGTAAGCACAACCCTCGAGGCAAAAATGATCATGGGGCCTTGGGGCAGGGTTTACAGGTGGCTAAAATACCAGCCTGTTAATACCGGCTAAGAGGTGATTTCTGCCGGTATGGTTAAAATCAAGTGGCATGGATAAAATCAAATAACTGGCTAAAATCAAATTTCTAACTGCTACTATGTGATTTTGGTAGCAATCCGCTATTCTAAGACTGTCATACTTCTTTCAGGTACTAAAGAAACCTAGATTAGCTCAAACAAGCTTAATTAACTGATCCTAGCGATCTCGTATATAGAGTACTCTTTTATTCGAAAATAATGTGTAAAGCTTCTTTGTTGCATTTCTCAAAGAAAAAATTGCCTCATTGCACCGTTATCACTAAAACGAAATCAGCTTCGAATATGGCAGAAATAAATTAACCAACTAAGGTTATATGTCCATTAAGTCACATTAATCAAATTATAGAGCAGACGTTCAACTTCAATAGTAAAAAGAAACGAAAACTTCCTCGTTAGTTTAGGGGTCTCCCAACATGATGTCGTCAGCACTTTCTGAATCAAAGTCGGTAAACCCAATGGCTGAACCTGTAGAACGTTGTGCAAGCGATGAACCTCGTACCTGGTGCTCACCTGCACCAACACTAGAAGGCTGATTTTTTATGGCACTTGTCCTTCGGCCAAGTGCCATATAGTTATCGCAATTTCTGTCCGTCCGTCGGTCTGGCGATCTGTCGGTCCGTCCGGGTTTTTCTAGTTTGGGCACTTCCAGATAAGCTAGGACGATGAAACTTAGCAGGCATGACCTCAAAAGATTAGGTTGGGACTAGTCACTTCCCCGGTCCGAGCATCGTGGGCGGGGTGGGAATCCGGAAACTTGAGGTATTTGTAACTTTTGAACGGATGATCGGATCTTAATGAAACTTGATATTTGGAAAGAGCTCGTGTCTCAGACGACCCACTTCAAATCCGAACCGGATCCGGTTACTTTGGGAGGAGTTGGAGGCGGGAGCCGGAAATCTTCGGAAACGCTTAGAGCGGAGTGATCGGGATGAAACTTGGTGGGAAGAACAAGCACAAGTCCTAGACAAATTATTGACATAACCGGACCTGATTCGCGCACTGTGGGGGGAGTTGGGGGGGGGGGGGAATTCTTGTTATCCAGCGAGACCGGTACTTCCTCATGTAATAAGATGATGAACCTCGGCAAGAATAGGAGGGATCCGAATAGACCGACATGAGAATATTCGTTTGCACGATTCCAACATCGTGGGGGGAGTGGAGGGATGGGGAATCTGGAATCTGGGGCATTTATAGCTTTTGAAGGGCGTTCGGATTTGAATGAAACTGGAAGCTGTTGTATCAGATGTTCCATGTCAAGTCCGGACCGGATCCGATGCTTTGGGGGGGGGGGGGGGGGTGAGCTGGAAGGGGGCACCGGAATTTCTGTGAAACGCTTAGTGTCGAGCGGTGATCGCGAGATAGGATACTTCCAGATGTGCTAAGGACGATAAAACCAGGCAGGCATAATTACTGACCCGGCCAAATAGACTTAATGACCCGACTCAATTCCCTAGGTAAATTCCGTTCCTGGACCCGACCATTTTTCGAGGAGTAGAGGGAGGGGGAATCCGGAAATTACTGACTTCCGTAGGTTGCGAAAAAATTGTCTGATTCACGTGAAACTTTGTGGGTGATCCAAACTTATGACCTAGATATGCAAAGCATGTGTACGAACCCATGCGGCCATGGTTGGGGGGGGGGGGAGGTCCGGAAAGTTTGTGACATGCACAAAAACCAAACGGATGGGCAGAATGAAATGTAACTTGGACAGTACAAAGTGTTATGCAGCCTAGATTTGTCATTTGGCGTCCGAACCGGATCCAACCAATGTAGGAGGAGGATGAAGTAGGAACCGGAAATTTGCAGATACGCTCCGATTCGAGTTAAACTTGATGGACGAGGAGAAGAGATATTAGAATGAGTACGAGTTGTATTCGGCCACAGTAGGGGGGAGTCCCGATAATGCTGTGGCTTGCATAGGGGTTATACGAGAGAAGTGATTTGAACGAAACTTGGAAAGTAGAGACGTTTACCTTAGATGACCAAGTTTAGGGTCTGGACCGGATCCAAGCCCGCTGGGGAGGGGTATCGGAATTCCTGTACAAATGCTCTGATTCACTTTCGCGCTTCTCACACCACCTACTCGTTCTTTAATGGAATATGGAGATAAATGGCATTTAAAGGAAAAATGAGCCTAATAAATGTTACAAGTAAACATGGATTAAAAAGAGAAAGGACAATGACATTAATGATATCGAAATTTTGCTGTTATGCGTGGAAAGAAAGAGAAAAAGGTGAGGATGATTCCGTATTAATGAAAGTTCAAAAATGTTGGGAAATAATAAAAGGTAGTAAAGGTAAAGTAGGAAATGATTTGGAATTAAATTTTAATATTGATGATTTAGTTTGAAATTTAGTTAAAAAAAAAAGAAATAATAAGTGGAATAGTACAGTTATATTTAAATGGTAATTTTTAAAGTTTAAAAAAAGGTATAAAGTTTTAAAGTTATTTTTGGCAACCGAAGTAGTTTTATATTAAGAAAATTGGTAATCGTTAAAAGTTTTTCTTTTAATCGTACTAATTAATTTTAATTAATTAAACGATCAAATGGGCGTTTATTTATATTTTATTTATTTTTATTTTAATTGTTCTAGAGATTTCAAAAAAACTAAAATAAAAAAAGGGTTTCGGTATTGGAGAAGGAAATGAAAAAGATCGTAAGAAATGCCACTGCAAAAGGGATTCCCTATGACAGAAGGGCATCCTTTGACGTAGGGAGTGCGAAGAAATCGAACAAATTTTTTTGTTGTTTTTGTCTCCAGGACAAAACCCCCTTTTTGGTTTGGTAGCAAAAAAATAACGAGGGATAGTATTTTTGTAAATATTTAGTTTTTAAAGAATGAAAATTTTAAGGAAAGGAGATATTAAGGAAGGAAAACAAAGAAAAGGTTTTAAAGATGTGTTGAAATGGTAAAATGAGAAATAAGGGTTAAAAGAGGGAATAAGAAAGAATGAAAGTATAGGTGACGCTAAATATATAGGTCGGTCATTGAAAAAAAAAAAAAAAAATTAAAATATCAGATGTTAGGACCGTTGGCGTCACCGAGGGAAGTGGAAGCGTAGTCACCTGGCCAAATCATACTGGACAGGAAGAACGGAAAAGATGCTACGCGGCAAAAAAACAACAACAAAAAACACCTACTGGTAACAAGTGAGCTCGTAGCTCTTGTTTTCTTGGTGGAACTGCTAAGAGAACAATAGCTTTTGATGCGTCCAAAAGATCAGTGCGATATGATTTTAGCCAGTTTTAGCCGGCAAAAATAGGTTTTTATTAATAAAAGCCGATTAAAAACATCGGCATGGTAAAATCAATTTTAGCCGGCAAAAATGGAACCCTGTCTTGGGGAGCATGAATATATACCGTTTGCTTAAAGTATTTTTTTGACTTTTCGGTTAAGAAACGCACTTTAAGGATGCTAAAAATTAGTTTGTAAGCAACACCCCTGAGTTAAAATGTATACTTTTCTTAAAAGCATTTTTTTGTACTTTGTGGTTAGGATTAGTATTTAAAGGGGTTGTCAGATCTGAGAAGTGACAATTTCTAGGCCAATCTCGTCAAGTTTCTAATGGTCAAGCCCAGTGTCATCGCCCTGGAATATCTGGAAGTACCGTAATTCCCGATCTCCGAAATTCCACCCCCCCCTCTCACCAAGTCCCCTCACAGTGCCCGAACCCGTTCCGCTTTAGTCACTGATGTATCTAGTTCTTGTCCTTGTTCTTCCCACCAAGTTTCATCCCAATCGCTCCACTATAAGCGTTTCAAAAGACCCCCCCCCCCCAAATTCATCGGATCCGGTCCGAACTTACAACGGAACATCCTAGACACGAGGTCTTTCCAAATATTAAGTTTCGTTAAGATCCGACCACTCGTTCAAAAGTTATACATACGACAAGATTCCAGATTCATCCTTCCTCCACTCCTCCACGATGGTTTGGTCGGAAAATTGAATATTTCTAAGCCAATCATGTCAAGTTCAAGCCAAGTTTCACTGTCCTAGCACATCTCGAAATACCTTAACTCGCGATAGCCGGAATCCCGGACTCCCCCCACAGTGCCCAAATCCGATCCGGTCCTATCACAGACTCCCCCCCCCCCCCACATTCATCAGACTCGGTCCGGACTTGAAATGGGACATCTAAATATAAAGTTTCATTAAGATCCCATCACCCGTTCGAAAGTTATGCATGCCACTAAATTCCGGATTCCGGCTCCTCCCTCCCCCCACGATGGTCGGATCGAGCAAGTGAATATTTCAAAGTTAGTTTGGTCGGATCCGTGATACGCCTGCCAAGTTTCATCGTCCTAGCATATCTGGAAGTACCCTAACTCGCAAACACCGGACTAACCGACGATTGCCTACGTGTTCCTCTCGGACCGACGCACGCATGACAGGAGGGGAGGGGGCCGGGACAATTTAACTGGCTTGTCTGGGAACAATAGACCATATTTCTTCCAATTTATTTGAAAGAGTATTTCTTCCGTCAATTAATTTAGGAATATAATTAAGAACAATCGTTTCTACAGTTGGCTGAACATTTATTGAGGTTCTTACTTAAGTCAGACAGGCTATACCCGGATTCACTAGAATGAACTACGAGAAAACGTTACTAGGATACAAGAGCAACCAACACGGCAGTCCCGGCTACTTCTTTTCAGCCAGTCCGCCGTAGGAGACACTTCCCTCTCGCGTCAGGCAACAGTAGCCATGGAACGATGTGACAGACTGCCATACAGATCTGCCGTTCTAACGATATTTCGACGTAGCTAGCGGAACATTCGACCGGGCATCCTGAGGTTCAACTGAGTTCACTACAATGCACCGCGAGAAAGTGTAACTAAGGATACAAGAAAAACAAACCCGGATCAGTCATGTCAATTTTGGGCAATGGAGTTTAGCGAATCCGACGAAACAGATATTTGATCTCGCAGGGATAAGGCACATTGCAAAACATATGTTGAGACGAATTCGCTCCGAGGAGTTAAATCGGAAGCATTGGCAACGTTTCACACAATTCGGAACCCTTCCAGAATAGTTCTAGTACGTTCCTCCAACTCCCCACCCCCACTGATTTGGATCCGGTCAGGCTCCCAAACTGTCACACCAATCGTACATTCCCTCGTACGTCCAAGTTTCATCCCAATCCCTCCATACGTTTGATTCCATGTCCTATTATAACATTTCCGGACACAACTATACAGCTTGCGCCACCGTTGCCTGATCGAATTCGGACCTATTATACATGTCACATTTAGGACGTCTCTTCATACCGCCCATAAAGTTCACTCCAATCGGACACCTCCGAAAAATGTCCATTACCCCTCCAACTCCCCCACCAAAGTCTTTCCGGTTTGAGTCTCAATTAACATGTCCAGGTCCCACGTCCTCACAAGTTTCGTCCCAATTCCTCTACCCATATTCCCCCACAGCAGTCGGATCCGGTTCGTGACGTAAAATGTCGCATCTAGAGCCTATGGTCAAACCCTTCATCAAGTTTAACTTGCATACAGAGCACTTTTAGTTACCCTCTTTAACTTTTACCACCGAGGTTGGACCCAGTCTAAACCTCAAAATCAGAACAAGGACCCAAACAGCTAGGGACCAAGGACTTGAGTGTCCAGTTTGTATCCCGATCCTTTAATCCATCTGGGACTTGTGCTTGTCACCAAAGCCTCCCCGAAACTCCCCCTGCCGTGGTTAGATGGCGATACTGAACTCTCGTTTATTTGTTAAAATGTGTCAGATTTAGTACATCTGCACATACCACACTTCAAGCTTAGCTTGAATGGATCAGCCGCTCGCTAGTTTTTGTGTGTCACAAGATCCTGGATTCCACCTACCTCCACTCTCCCACAGATGGTCGGACTCGGGAAAGGAAAGTTTCTTAGGGAATTTGTCCAGGTACTTTAAAAGCGTTTCGTTGTCCTTGCTAATGTTGAAAATACCCAAAGTATTAAAAGCTGGACAGAGGGGGGGGGGGGGAGGGCAGGGGGCAGAGTGAGCGACAGGGGAGGGGGCGACAGGTTGAGGCACGTTTTTCTTGTCAGAACTTCCAAAACTTCCTTTTCCCTCGTTCGCTCAAATACACGGCTTCCACACTACTACAAAACCGTGTTTTTACATCGCTTTGAAACATCTCTTTGAGTGATTCCCACTCTTCTATGCTTCAGGTTCCTCCAGAAACCAATTTTCAAACAGAAAACAAATCTAATTCTCCCCCTCCCCCCGGACACTGACGACACGGCATCCTTAGAAAAAAAGAAACCTCTCAATCGATACTTTCCATTAATACTGGAACATGGATACTCAAGGTGTAACATTCGCCAGGAGGCAAGGCTAATGGCGCTTTCCTTTGATTCTTTATTACACGCTACAAAGCTTTCCTCGAGATCGCCTATATACATCTCAAGAGGAGAAAGAGAGAAGAGAAATCGGCCAGATCAGGCAAGTGGAGAATGAGAGGAGCAAGTTATTAGTTTTGAGGGAAGGATAAACTGGGAACAATGGCGATTCGCAATTTGTCAGCGAAAGATGGCAAAAACGAAAAAGGAAAAAAGAGGGAACACAGAAATAAAGGAAAAACACAGCGTGACATATACTACGCCGCTGAAAGAAGAAAGAGAAACCATCCTTTCCTACTCTTCTTCATCTACCTTCAATCTTACTCGCCGGCTTCTGGGACTCTTCCGCAGTTGCATATCGCGGTTACCGAAGTAATTTTAACAACAAAACTTGAACCTAAGTCGCAGGCATGTCGTTAACATGCAAATGCTGTCAGTGCTTAGAGTTGAACAACCATCATTAACAAAAAAAAGGAAGCTCAATCTACCATACAAAGAACATATGATACTACTGTATAGTAGACCGTCCCCCTTCTCACAATGCTTCCTTCCTCACAGTGTACCCGAAACTTATTTATTCCTTCGTCTCCGCAGCTCTCGATTCACTAGCCCTGTGATGCTATGCAAAACAGATTACAGATGGTACAGAAGGTCACTGGTACAAGAACCTGCTCAGTATTTACGGAACACAATCGCGGATGTTTGATAGACGCAAGAACAAACAGACATACGTCCTTATTGTTATCCAATCTGGACCATAATGACTGGATATCAGCTGACGCTCTTTGTCAAAAGAGAAAACCCAGGTAGTCTAGCCTACACAGCGACTCTTGCCCTCGTACACTACGTAGACACGACGGTACGTCGAACGACACTACGTGGAAACGTCACTATGAGGACAAAATCCGACACTACGTCGAAAATCAAAAAGTGTCTACGTAGTGTCGGTACCTGTACCGTCGTGTCTATGTAGTGTCGGTACTTGTACCGTCGTGTCTATGTAGCGTCGGTACCTATACCGTCGTGTCCATGTAGTGTCGGTCTTCGTACCGTCGTGTCTCTGTAGTGACGTGTCCATGTACTGACGCTTTTTTCGTTTCGATGTAGTGTCGTGTCTTCGTAGTGTCGTGTCTAAGTAGAGACATCATCCCCTCTTAACTTGGAATTACAAATGTTGGGTACACACTGAATATTATAAGTTTTTGCAGGGAAGTTTAAGGAAGACATCCGCCGGATCACAAGATGTAGCCCATCTTTTTGTTAAACTTTTAACCTAAAAAAGTAGCTATTTTTTCTGAAATTTTACTCTTGCATTCATCCTCATTATTTCCTCTTTCAATACTAGCAACGACATCTAACATTATGGTTCTGCAGTCTGGATCAAGCAATATTGACTATAGTTTCACCATTATTTATGTGGGACGGTATCGTACCCTTCTTAATTACTCCCCTGCGACTCAGTCGGTTTCTGACACCCCGTTCAATAATAAAGGCCGCGCTAGCTCAGAGGTTGATTGAATTTGGTAAATTGACGGATTTTTTTAGTCTTGTGATGGGTAAGCGAGCTGTCGTAAAAAGTGGGGGTTGTGATGTATTTTGTGTGTCTCATGACGGGTGAGCGAATCAACAGCTGGGAGAATCGACGGATATTTTCGGTCTTGTGACGGTTAGGCGAACTGTCGGAAAAGTGGGGGATCTGACACATTTGGGGTATTATGACGGGTGGGCGAAAAGTCTCATTCGTGAAATTAGTTATCTGTACTTAGTTGGCTCCTTTGGTTTCAAGACCCCGAGGAGGTCCTACGCGACCCACTAGCCGCGAGATTTCCAGTTTCCATGAAGAAATCGGGAGAGGAATTGCAAAACCCCCATTGCAGTAGTGCCGAGGAATATGCATGATGAAAGAAGGAACATGAGAATCCACTTATACTGCTCTTACTAAAATATTAAATTTGTGATCTTAAATTCGGAACGAGCGGTTTTCCTTGTTGGTGCAAACACATGGGCGGGGATCAGGACTAAAATTGGATTGCCGTGAAACAAAAATCGTTAGAGAAATCAAGGTTACATTTCATATTTAGTACGCGGTACAGTAGGATGCTGGCTTGTAAAGCGGGAGTCAGTTTATTTGTTTTGGAGACTTGTCGCGTTGCAGTCTGATTCGGGTGGGTGAATATGGTTCGAGAAGGATGGGACATAAACAGAGAACATAAATGGTCTTAGTACACATCTTAGGCACGGGAGATTCCTTTTCGTGTCGAAAGTGGTGAGCTGTTGGTATTCTCCATCCTACCGTTATAGTAGAATCCTCGCATTGTCTTCATTTTAGACTTTACGATTCTGATCCTACCGGATCTGCTCCCTCACCTTACATTTATTAGTCTTTGTTACGTAACTAAAAACTCAACTTGGCACTTGAGCTTTACTTGACTTTGACACGAGATTGCTGTTTCACTCATTGAAGTATATACATTTAAAGTGCTGGTAATTTACAGTCCTTTCTAATTCCCTTTTCAGAACCGTGGATGTGGGAATCATAAAAAATAGCTACTTTTTTAGGTTAAAAGTTTAACAAAAAGATGGGCTACATCTTGTGATCCGGCGGATGTCTTCCTTAAACTTCCCTGCAAAAACTTATAATATTCAGTGTGTACCCAACATTTGTAATTCCAAGTTAAGAGGGGATGATGTCTCTACGTAGACACGACACTACGAAGACACGACACTACATCGAAACGAAAAAAACCACAGACCCTAGATACTGTGTTGACATAGCCGGATCGAATCCAGGCACTGTGGGGGCAGTTGGAGGGTGGTTCCTGGAATTCCGTTTATCATAAGTTAAGGCACTTCAAGATGAGCTAGGACGATGAAACTTGACATCAAACTGGACTCAAAATGCCTACGATTAAAATGCCCATGAATCAGGTCGAATACAAGACATCGAAATCGTCCGAAATGCCGGTGGTCCAAAATGCCGCCAGTTCAAAATGGTCCCAGGGAAAGATAATGTCATCTTAGTTAACAAGAGCTGCAAGCTCATATGGCACTTGCAAGGCTGGGTCAGAGGATGAAAGTAGGAATTCTTCAGTTCGTGGGTTTGTTGTGATTATTTGTAAGCAAAACCCTTGAGATAATGGGTCCTTGGAAATCACGAGAAAGTTTCGTTTGGAAATGCATTTGGCTGTGATGATGCACTTTAGGGGCGCTAAACATTCATCTGTAATCAAAACTCCTGAAGCAAAAATGATGATGAGCTCATCGGGAGAATGAAATGTATATTTTAATCAAAAGTATCAATCGTACTTTAAGAAATTCAGTTATAAGCAAAACCCATGAGGCAAAAATATTCTAACCATGTCAAGTCTCTAATGTTCAAGTTTCATGGTCCTAGCACATCTGGAAGTACTTTAAATGGTGATCACCGGAATTCCAGACCAACCCTTCTAAATCCCCCACAGTGCTCGAACCCGATCTAGTTCTGTCACTGATAGGGCTTGTGCTTGTTCTTCCCACCAAGTTTCATCCCAATCGCTCCACTCTTAGCGTGTCACAAGATAAACGGCTCCCCCTCGGACCGCCCCCCCCCCCCCCACAATAATCGGATCCGGTTCGGACTTCACGTGGGACATCCCAGACACGAGGTCTTTCCAAATATCAAGTTTCATTAAGATCTGATCACCCCTTCCCTCCACTCCCTCCACGGTCGGGGGAAGCGACTATTTCCAAGTTAGTTTGGTCGGGTCCCTGGCACGCTTGCCAAGTTTCACTGTCGCAGCCCACCTAAAAGTAACTTAACTCGGTATCAACGGAATTCCGCCCTTCCCTCCAACTCCCACCACAGTGCACGAATCCCGTCCGGTTCTGCCAATGATGTACCTACGGCTTGTGCTAGTTCCTCTCACCAAGTTTCATCCCGATCCCTCCACTGTAAGCTCGTCATGTGATTTCCGGTCCCCCTGCCCCCCCCCCCCACATTCATCGGATTCGGTCCGGACTTAAAATGGGACATTTGGGACATGACGTCTTCCCAAATATCAAATTTCATTAAGATCCGATAACCCGTTCGAAAGTTATGCGTGCCACTAAATTCCGGATTCCGGCTCCCCCCCCCCCCACGATGGTCGGATCGGGCAGGTGACTATTTCCAACTTAGTTTGGTCGGGTCCCTAATATGCCTGCCAAGTTTCATCGTCATAGTATATCTGGAAGTACCCTAACTCGCAAACACCGGACTAACCGACCGACCGACCGACCGACGGAAGAGTGATCGGTATATGGCACTTGGCCGGAAGGCAAGTGCCATACAAATGCCGACAGCGGAAACTGTTCGCAGGGAAGGCAAAAATCATCCTTGAGAGGTTAGAAGGGATAGGAAAAAATAGTTGGAATTAGACCTGCTCCAGATCGGTTCGGTGCTGGAGCCAATTTCAGACTAAGAGCCGAAGGACGGTCCGAAAAGACCAGCCAATTAAAACTCTCAAAGGACCTGTTTTACTATAATATTAATGCAACCTACTGCCATAATCTATCCAAATATTTCTAAACCCGGAGACCCAAATTTCATACGGTATATTCTAACCCCTGTGACAAAACCACACCGATTTTCTCACTTGCCGTGTTCTGCTACCTTCGATGTGTATCATTCTGTTGACAGTTAGCAGCGAGAAGTTTTTCCATCAGAAAAAACAGTTATGTAAATTGCTTCCCTCTCGGAAAGGCTTAAAACAGCCAAAACTGTGGGTTATTTGTTGAAAGCACAGCATAGTTTTAAAGTTTTCAAATATTTTAAAATACTGCTGAAGAGTAGCAAGTGGGGTGGTAGGGGTCCTTTAAAGAAAAGTTCCAAGTGGGCTCCGTATCCGTCACAGGCTTCCTCAAGAAAGCATAGCGCTTTTGCGGCGCATAATCACTGGGCAATCAATCAAGTTTAATCCAAATAGCTAAAAGCTAGAAGAGGAATACAAATTTACGAAATACATAGGCACGAAACAAATTAACTAATACACTTACATGATATGACCAGAAATAAATGATGGGATGAAACTACGTAAAAATTCAGAAGAATTATCGGGATATGGAAAAAAATTGATTACCAGTATTCCTCTCGGACCGATGCACGGAAGACAAGAGGAGAGGGGGGAATAGATGGGCTATCTGGGGACAACACATTATCTTATTTTCTCAGTCCTCTGATTTTCTCAAACACATTTAAAGTTCAAATACGCCAGGGTGCATTACCTAGTTATTTCGCATCCATTAATTTATTCCCGGATGATGTGGAATTGCCTGCTTATGAGACCCGATCGGCTTCGAAAATACGCCAGCCTCTAATCATCACTAAGAGGTCTCGATTTTCGATAAGGAATAAAGTTTAAAGACCTTTTTGAACAGGACCGATAAGTGATCACTTTGAAAAAGAAAATTAAAACTCATCGGTTGGCAGAATACTGATATCAAAATATGATACATTCCCGTTTATGGTATTCCAGCAAATCCCCAACCCTTATTTATTAACTTCGTTTTACAAAAAAAGTAGCGTTCCTTCAGCTTAGGCCACGGCTTGGTGGTATTATTTTAATTTATTTTTTATTTTATCATGTGGAGAGTTTGGTATGGCGTGTGTAAGTATACGGAACGAAACGAGTCTTTCTTTCTTTTGTGTGCGTATTTGCAGAGGAACGACTCATTTATACTATGTACATATAGTCAGTGTTTAAAATGGGGCCGACCTAACGAGCTCGTATCCCTGCCGGCCACCAGTGATCAAAATATATTGTCACGAAGTATTTTCGAAATAAAAGAACCTGAACCTTAGCTCCAAATTTGTTTGAAAGAGTATTTCTGAGCTCAGTTAATTTCGGGACGTCCAATTTAATGAGAGCCTCTTCATGAGAAATATTATGATCACCCAGAATGATTCTCAATGCTCTCTTTTGAATATTTTCCAGGCGATCAGAGAGCTCTGCAGAAAGAAAAGAATGCCAAACCGGTGAAGCATATTCTAAATGAAGACGGATATAAGTTCTAAAATAACAGAGGAGGCATTTAGGCAATACAAATGCTTCTTTTAAATATTTCACCAGTATTAGGGAAGCTCCGGGTTGGATCGAACACGGGGTTGGTTTGGACACCCACGAAACAAATATTAAAAGTTGTCACTAAAATCTGAAAAAAATACATAACATCTGCCTTCTAGTGAGCTAACTTTGTAACAAAATTTTGTGGTAATTGCTTTCTAGTTTTGATAAGAACTTGAAAAAAGTGGTTTTCTTGACATAAAAGTTTTTAGCAAATGGTAGGTTAACAAGACCAAAGGTTTCGATGGGATCCCAAAAATGTCTGATCCAGAGAACTAGGTCTTGTCTTAGCCAGATCCAGTCATCGCCAGACTCCTTGAACATTTTTACAATTAAAATTCAGAAACAGATTAAGGCCAAATACATAATCACCTGAGAAAACCAAGTTCATATATGAATTCAGCATGTGTGTTTACCCCTATAAGTCATATCTGTTTTGACGAAAACTTCCTGCCACTTCTGCCAATTTCCCGGTTTCGGCCGAACTCCAGAACTACTTGTCCGGCAAAAAAAGAAAGCTCAAAGACGAAATCTTCTACGGGTATCTTCTTTCCCAAGTAATGAACATCTAATCAACTTCAAATAAAAATTTAGCTTATAACAAATTTTCCGAGTCCAGCCGGATTCGGGTCGAACTATATGTCCGGGTAAAATATTATTGTCATACAGGGACTCAGCATCTCTTCTTACCCCTAAATCGCTTATCTAATCAACTAGAAATAAAACTTTAACTTCCAACAGTTTTCCGGTTTTGGCCGGATTCCGGGCGAACTACATGTCTTGGTAGAAAATTGTTTTCACATAAGTGTTCAGCATGTCTTCTTGCCCTAAATCGAACATCTAATCAACTCCAAATAAAACTTTTAATTTTGACACACTTTCCGGTTTGGGCCGGATTCCGGTCGAAATACTTGTCCGTCGAGAAAATAGTTTTCACCATCGTTTTCAGCATGTCTTCCTACCTCTAAATCGAACGTCTAATCAACTTCAAATAAAACTTTTACTTTCAACAAACTTTCCGGTTTTGGCCGGATTCCGGGCGAACTAGTTGTCCGATGACAAAATGGGTTTCACCGTCGTGTTCAGCATGTCTTCTTACCTCATAATCGACTATCATATTAGCTGTTTCCAAATATTTTGTTTGCCCATTAATTTGAAACCCCTCCCCCACCCCTAAATGTAGGGCTACAAAGCCCATCTACGAACTTGACTGGTCCGACGACCCAACGAATCCTCACACCAAGTTTCAACAAAATATCTCATTCCCCTCGAGAGTTATCGTGCTTACAGACGGACGGACAACTTTTGCGATGTCATAGGTATCCCTCCACTTACGTTTTGGGATCCCAAAAAGCTGTACTGCAAAGATTAGTGGTAATTGGAAGGCAATTAAACGGTAAGATATAGCTCAGAGATGAGGGTTTATAGCCTGCTTAGTATTTTCGAGACAGATCACTTAATTGTCCTGTGGTGAGCCATTTTGTTATTCTAGTCAGGGTGGGGTTGGTTCGAACAGTTTTGGTGGGGTTGGGACAGTCTTTGCCTACTTGATACCACATAAAACTCGAAAGTAAGTTGAAAAAATACAAAAGATAATAACAGAATCCTTATCGTGTTATTTTTTAACATTATTAATTATCAAATCGAGAAAAATGAATGCTAAAAAGGGTAGGCCACAACCAAAGAAACTTAGGTAGATGAACTGTGTAAAATATAGTAAAAAATAAAAAAAACTGAATGAATTTGATATTTACCAAATGTTCATGGAGGAAAAAAACGCGAATTCGTCCTTGTGAAGATCAATTTGGGAAAAGTTAAAATCAATGTGTTTCTTATGTGAGAAGTTGGACAAAAAGGGAGGATCGTTGGAAGAAAACCCGCGAAGGGCTTGAATATATTCTTTCTCGGCAAAAGTGGGACTATAATCATCTTTCTGTATAATCTTTACTGAAATAAGTATGAAATTACCAGCCCCTGGAATTGCTAGGTTAACTAAAAGTACAAACGAAGGATTTTCATTTTTATTCAACCTCAGCTATTAAAACATGTGTTTTCTTTAGTTTTGTATATACTTTTGAGGTGGTCCATTATCACTTCCACTTTTTAAAATGTTTGAATAAAGTCGATAAAAATAGTATATTAAAAATTATGTACGAACCCTCCGGGGCCTATCCGGATCAACCCCATGGGTACGGAGTTGGTACGGACAAACTGAAAAACAGAAAAAAATGTTTACTAAAAAACTGATGTAGAAAAAAAAACTATAAAAATTACCAGCTATTCTCCCAGACATTCTACACATCTGACAACAAAAACGATGTAAATCCACCAAATAATGGCTGCCTAGCTAGAAAAGGAAAATTAGTGTCCGGGTCAACCCCAAGCTCCACTACATTAACTCGGTATATCGAAACTCGGCCTATCCTCCCTTTGCTCAATCACGCCTAATTACGGACTGAAAAGCTCAAATAATCCAATCGTGGGCATTTTGGCTAGTGGGCATTTTGAGTCATGAGTATTTTGTACCGTAGGCATTTTGAGTTGTTGGTATTTTGAGTCGTGGGCATTACGACTGTGGGCATTGCGATCGTGGGAATTTTGAGGGTTAGCCATTTCGAATGGTGAATCGGACACAAATGAAACTTGACAGTCGGAAAGAGCTCGGTTCGCGGATGTCACAACTGTGGTATCTTTTGTATTGTGTTAAATTAATAATAATCGGATTGCCATTGTGCCATTGTGCTGTATGCAAAAACTGCTTTACAAGAATTCTCACGAAACTTTGAAGTTGTAAGCTCATTTGCAGGGGATATTCAGGGAAGACATCTGTGAGAAATGATTAGACTCTTAACTGAGATAATAATCGCAATATGTAGCCTCCGCTCTCGGTACATGTTGCACCTTAAAATACGGTAGCTCTTCATCTGACATTTTACTCTTGCATCCATCGTCTCTATTTCCTCTTTCATTATCAGAATCGAGGTCGTAGATGTTTCCAGCTCAAGCTGTAGCTAGTTTTCACCCTTATTTAAACCGGAGGGTATAGTATTCTTCTTTATTACTCCCCTGCGACGCAGTCGCTTTATTTCACCGCGTTCAATGATAAGAGCCGCGCTGGATCAGAGGTCGATTTTGAGAAGTGAAGGAATCGACGGATATTTTAGATCTTGTGACGGGTAAGTAAACTTTTGGGGAAGGTGGGGGTTGTGACGAATTTTGTGGGTCTTGTGACGGGTGTGCGAATCGGCGGATCATAGAATTGGGACAATTCGAAGCTCAAGAAACAGGTCGTTGACTGAATCGACGTTCGGCAAATTGACAGGTGGGTGAACTGATGGTGGGTGAAAAACCGGGTGGGTTCTACCGCTAGGTGGGTGAATCGACGGATTTCTGGATTGTGCGTATTGTCGGGTAGATGAATCGACGGGTAGTGTAGTGACAACGACCCAATGACACCTGAGGAAGTAGACTAGGCAAACAAAGTTTCTTCTCTACCGGGTAACTTGACTAACTCGAGTGATTTAAAGAAAAATCGCATTCTGTGCGACTTGGCGCTGAAAGCGGCAATGGGACTCGGCGCAACCCGCAAACAGTATATTTTAAACCTCTCTCGCGGGCAATTGCCGCATTAAAACATTTAGAAAAGACTGTTGGTCCAAATTGAGAATTTGGATTGAAATTTTCGTTTAGTGAAAACACGTGAAATAGTAACTTTTGGTTAGAATCACTGGTGGAAAAATAACACATCTTGAATTTAGTTTCATAAGAAAAACGTGAAATAATAATTTCTGGTTGGAACTCCTGCTGCGAAAATTACACATTTGGACTTTTTCTGAAATAAAATGATGTTTTGTGTCATAAGTAAGATAAGAGTGACACAAATAAAATAGAGTGACAATTCACAGTATCGTGCGAGATCTGGCAGCCCTCCGTCGCCATGTCAAAAGTTTCCCAACGAGAAGGTCCCGACTTAAAAGAATAAATAATTAACATATCAAGGTTTTCATCTGACCCCGCATGCTTTCAAAGTGAATTCCTTTTCTAAAGAAAGGTACACATTTTGCAGTATGTTTTAGTTCATAGTTGCGATATGCCTTTTGTGTGCTATACTTGGTTATCCCTCACCAGAGCACTGCCGTGTGATAGTACAGCTGAGATCCGGGTCCGGCCTACGAGCGGGTAGCGTGCTAGGCTGATCAGTTGTGTCCAACCCAGTGTTGCCACTTATACCGCATGTCGCGGCATGCCTCATACAATTTTGATTATACCGCATACCACCATTATGCCGCGAAATTGCTTTTTATACCGCATTCGCTCCCGTACACAAATTTTTGCCCCTTCGCGAGTGTCTGGCTTTGTTGCATAAAACGGGGATTTCGTGTCCGCGTTCGATTCGATTCGCAGAAGTCAACTACGGAGTTGGTTTTGCAGGTTTGACATTTGATTGAGAACCTCAGTTCATCTGATGACATCTGTCAGCCGAGACAGTCCATTTCTAGTTTGTCTACAGTAGTTAACAATAGGGCCTGGCTTGTCTTATGTCACATAATTATTTAATGGTAAATATACGTCATCAGGTCAAGAGTATTATACGGATAAGCATAAATACCATATGTTGGCCGCACAAAAAGTACTTGACTATCCAAGGGGGTAGGCGGTTTTGTGCTTCTATGATTTGTTTCTTTACCAAAACAGCATGTTTTAACTAACTGCCAGTTCATTACTTCTACTAACAAAAGCTGACAGCTGATATGGCACTTGCAAGAATTGGGAAAATGTTGGCGGGAGTTTTTTGTTAGGGAGTTTTGTACAGAGTCGAATATTATTTTATTATACACTAGTAAGTAAAAAGTACTGTAAAAGTCATTTCTAGAACTCTTCTTCTTCGTTGGGCGGTTCAATAGTCCTCAATATGGCCCCCAAGTGTCCGGATCCAGTCCAAATGTGTAAACGATTTATCTGGAGCAGATACTTGTTATTCCCAGCAAGTTTCACTCCGACCCTCCATTCTAACCGTTTCTCGGGATTTCCAGTCCCCCTTCCAACTCCTCCATAGCTCGAATCCAGTTCGGACTTGAAATGGAACATCAGAGATATGTCATTTATTCAGGTATTAAGTTTCATTTCAATCCTGTAACCCGTTCGAAAGTTACAGACCACTCAATTTTCTGGATTCCCCCACCCTCCACTCCCCCCAGATGGTCGAATCGGGAAACTGATTATTTTCAGGTTGGTTTGGTCGGGTCGCTGATACGCCTGCCAAGTTTCATCGTCCTAGCACCCCCTAATCTATATCAACCACTACTAAGGTTCAACAACATATTATACCAACCCCTTCGACCTTCGATTGCTCCTCCTTACTTAATTTTCTACTGGACTTCGTCCAGTCCGAAGGGGACTCTCTCAAGTGTGAATAGGCTACTTAAAGTAAGAAACTTAAGCCGCAACTTAAGTAGCCTACTTAGCGTAAGGTCATGCGTATTCAGTGTGAAGGGGCTTTAAGCTTTTAGTTTATCGCCATAGAGCCCTAGATTTCTTAATTCAGTTCAAAACAAATAGTTCTGGTTTATTTGTCAAGGTACAAGTCCCTTATTTGACCTTCCATCTTACGCAATATTTTTCTAATCCCGTAACATGGGCATGTGATTAGATGATTTTGCCTTCGGCGGCATCACTGTTCACAAGCCCTTCTGTAGCTCAGTGGTAGACCAGTGGTCTTGAAAGCCGAAGGTTGCGGATACAAATCCCACCTAAGGAGCACTCCTTTGTTTCAGGTCATTACTTAAAACTGTTTTCATTTCAAAGGCGAATTTCCCAGAAGTTTCAATATCTTGGTTTTCTCAATGACGCCGGGCGTTTTGTGCGGATTGATTTTCTACAATGCTCCTACGTTATCTAAATCCAATTAAAGAAAACTGCATCTGGTGTTTTTGCCAAGTTCCATTGTGCAACATTCCATCTTACGGCATATTTAACAGCGAAACCTCTGCTCTTGTTTCGTCTTCAAACCTTCCAAAGGTGACAAACCCTTAGCTACTCGACATTTCTTTGTTAGAAGCCGTCAATAACACCCTTGTTATTCCACTTTCCCAATTCGAGTCTTCTGCTAAGCAACGAATTTCTTGTTCTTTGGCGAGACTCGGGGAATATCTCGTGGGGGAAAATGTGCCGAGCAACGCCTCGTTCCGGTCGTTAAAGCTTCCACCTCTGTTGTCGTTTCATAGAAGGCTGGTGGGGATTCGCCCCTACATTGCCGACATTTGCGTGTGTCTGAGAGCCGACTATTTACTTCCGAATTGCTCATTAGGATCGTATTCAGTAGCTGTTAAAGAATTGCTGTTGTACAGGGAGACCGTGATTAACATTAACGGTTTGTTTGGGACCTTCTCCAGAAATGCGCTGAAGGTACGCATCACACGACTTTTGGGGTTACTTATACGTACTTGCGCTGTTCTAAAACTGGGGGTTTGGATTGTCACAACTATTTTGCACTTTTCTTTTTCGTTTAATATCTAATATGAATTGATCCGTCAAATCAATCATGTCGATTTTACATCAAACAAAAAAAAATCAGTCTTCGACGTCATTTGCTCTCAACATTCCCACCCTTGGTCAAGGGTTCGATCGTGATCACGCCAAAATATTTGCTAACCACGTTTATAGTATAGAAAACATCAAATGCGCTCCCCGGTACAATATGAATTTTGTGAAAGAGAGAATATGATGAATGACATACACAACTGGAACACAATATTCTTGAACTTCTATGAAAGTTAGTTAACTTTTCCACAGTGCCATTTTCGAAAGTTAGGTACAGTCAGCCAAAGTAGCTAATACGGGCTGGGATCCCAAGAGCACCTGGACGGGTGTTTCGGTCTTCGTTTCACTATTTCGCCCAAGTTCAAAGTTAACTTCCGTGCAAAGAAGAATCGCTAATGTACGATCTTAAGATCATCTACTTGGCACGCTCAAATAGATCTTAACAGCGAAATGAACATGTAGGTGATATGAATGAAAATAAGAAAAAATTGAGCTAGATAGTTGGTAGTATCTTTGTCCTTCACTAATTCGTTGTGAGGTGTTCTGTAATTTCTTCTTAAAAATCACCACATGTTCAAGAAGAAAAGGTTTTCTCCTTCAGTTAATCAAAATAATTATAATTATTTATAATTTATGAGAGGAAAGATTGACTGCCTTGGTGCTATAAAGGGCGCACTAGATTTTCTACTTGTGTGTGTTGGTGTTGGGATTCTGCAGAGAGAAAGGTACAGTTGTGTTGGTAATAAAATTCCTACCGATTGGTTATGCACACTCCACCCTTCTTGAGATAGACATTCGAATCGCTGCAGATGGTTCTCATGCTCAGTCAGGCAGCCGATACGGACAGTGACCAATAAAGGTAGTGGTCTCTGCGCAAGTCGCAAAGGGAGAGCACTTCATGTACATCGATGGCCATACTTCGCTTTTCCTCAGTGCAATTGCTCATTTAAGCTGTTATGCAAGCAGAATACGCTGCAAATTTTCCCCGGGGCAAGAATCATAATAGACACTGCAGAAAATTGCAATGCAACCCCTGGCCTTACCTCGGAGACCAGTATTTCATAGGAAGAGCGTGGGAAGGAACGAATGAGGATTGTCCTGGCGTGAATAACAGGTATAAAGTTACCTTTGTATAATGCTAGTTCATCCAATTGATATTATGAAAGACAGCTAATGATCAGTAAAAGTAGTTCCTCAAAAGCTAGTAAGAACGTCTGACTGGATTTTTCGGGTTTTGCTTTATCGTTTAGCCAACCTTTTTATAGTCAAAAGCCAAATTACTATCCTAGTAACATACCTCTACGAGACCTCTACTGCAATACTGACAAATGTGTCCTCTCTAACTGCTCGATCCATTCTTTTTAGTAAATATAACCTGTGATTTCCTTAATAACTAGTACTAATTACTCGCAAGCGTTGCAGCATCTTACTTTGTACTTTGCTCAGCACTTTGCTGACAACTGGATTCACAATTTACAATTAATATATAAAATTTACTGTATTATTACAGCATGGAATTGAAGGAGCGTACGAAGGACTTAGGCTTCATACAGTTACAGTTGCTGCTTTTGAGTCTGTTCTCCAGTCAAAATTTAGTTTGGTATGGTCTGGTAAGATAGTTCCTCGGAGGTCTGAGATCAGGCATTTACGCCCGAAGTCCATTATCAGTTTGTGTCGTATGTCGGAGAGAGTAGACGGACCAGGCTTAACCAGTTTGCCGTAAGTTGGTCCAAAGATGATATTGACCCCGATCTTCTGGATACTTTCCAATCCGTCCGTCAGTTTTCCCTAAACCTTGTAGTTCGAGCTTAGCTGTCAAACCCGACAAAAAATGTCGACATGCAACATTGTTTTCAGGCGCACTATCAAGGTAAAACCTTTTCGAAGTTTTGCACTACATATTTGACAAATTTTGCACTATTTTCGCCATTTATCAGAAGGGACGAAATAGCTCTGAAGAATATCCTAGCTGATCTATCCCTATAATTTATGCAGTAGGCTCGCTTTTTCTTTCGGTACAATTGCGAGCTAGCCGTATTGCTTTTAACCCTTGTTTTCAATTAAAGTACGTATCAAAACCTGAACTTTTTTATCCCAACCCAACGCTCAGCTTTTGCTTCAGAGAAGTCCACTCTTTCATGTCGCCTTTTTCGAAGACGAGACATAATAACCGGCAGCAAACGCTCATTGGCTGAACAGGGATACATTTCAAGCAAGATTTTTTTTTGTTCTAAGAAGATATCAAAATATTTACAAGGATCATCTGTTTGCAAGTTTACATAAAAGAAAACTAATATGTCAACGCTAATTACGCATTGTTGATTTATTCAGCTCACGGAAGGAATTTAGGATTTCTGGCATCGCGGAATAAACTCGAAAGAAGAAAATGCATTTGCAGTTATGTCATCTCTTAAGACACTTCGGTGGAAGGAAGAGTTTACGTGAATCAGCTAATACAGGGTATAGTTGGATATATGCAGAAGGTATGAGCCCGTCTTTAACATACTGACTGATATTCTCATAGCATTGTAACCTCTACACGAGGATTTACTTATTAGATCAGTTTAGTTTTGGTTTATGTACTTCTGTTTTTGGGACCCCAAGACGGAAGTGGCGGGATACCTATGACATCGCAAAAGTTGTCCGTCCGTCCGTCTGTGCGCACTATATCTCTCGAAGGGAATGAGATATTTTGATGAGACTTGGTGTGAGGATTCTTTGGGTCAAGAGTATGGTCGAGTTCATAGATGGGCTCTGTAGCCCTACATTTAGGGGTGGGGGAGGGGGTTTAAATTAAGGGGCAAATGAAATATTTTTAAACAGATAATGTGATAGTCGAGTACAGTGTAAGAAGACACGCTGAACACGATGGTGAAAACCATTTTGTCATCAGACAAGTAGTTCACCCAGAATCCGGCCGAAACCGAAAAGTTTGTTAAAAGTAACAGTTTTAGATGAACTTGATTAGATACTCAATTTAAGGGTAAGAAGACATTTTGAACAAGATGGTGAAAACCATTTTTGCTCCGGACAAGGTTAGCCCGGATTCAGGCCAAAACCGGAAAGTCAGTTAAAAGTAAAAATTTTATTTGAAGTTGATTAGATGTTCGATTTAGGGGTAGGAGGACATGCTGAACACGATAGTGAAAATAATTTTCTCGCCGGACAAGTATTTCGCCCGAAATACGGCCAAAACCGAAATTTTTTTAAAAGTAAAAGCTTTATTTGGATTTGATTAGATGGTCGATTTGGGGATAAGAAGACATGCTGAACAAATCTGAAAACAATTTTCTACCCGGGCAAGTGGTTCGCCCGGAATCCGGTTACAAACCGTAAAAAATTAAAGTTTTATTCGTAGTTGATTAGATATCTGATTTAGGGGTAAGAATAGATGTTGAATCCTTGTATGAAAATCATTTTATACCCGGAAAGATTGTTCGTCCGGAATCCGGCTGGAGCCAGAAAATTTGTTATAAGTTAAATTAGTATTTGAAGTTGATTAGATGGTCAATATTGGGGATAAAGATACGCTGAGTTCGTTTTTGAGCTTTCTTTTTTCACCGGACAAGTAGTTTTGGAATTCGGCAAACACCGGGAAACTGGAAGAAGTAGCAGGAAGTTTACGTTAGAACAGACATGACTTATAGGGGTAAACAAACATACTGAATCCATCTCTAAACTTGGTTTTCCTAGATGATTAGCTATTTGGCCTTAATCTGTTTCTGAATTTTAACAGTTACATATTCAAGGAGTCTGGCGAAGACAAGACCCAATTGTGGTCTTGTTTCTCGTCTCTTTTTCTTCTTCTTTACTCCATGGTTTGTTTTTGTTTAGTTGGTTACAAATATGCTTACTTAATTACTTATACCTGACAACGACCAATCCTCTCTGTCTATTTTTCACGCTGAGGACGAAAATGTAAGTGGGCAACGAGCCAATTTGCAAGGTATTTGCCAACACCACCTAGTATGATAATAATACTCCGCTTCAACCTTTTTTCAGTTTAATCTGGTATTTTTGCAGAAGGGTCGTCCTTTTCTCTCGAAAAGGTATCACGTCCTATCCACTTTGCTTTTAACATTTTTCTTACAAATTAATCGTGCCTGGCAATCTATTTCGATCCGTCTACGTTTTTGGAAACACTGGAAAAAGCGCTCAAGCCTAACCTGAGGCTCAATAATTACAGTGAGTACTTCCGTGCTACGGTCCCAATTCATTTGATTCGCACCTTTCTATGCTTCAGAAACCTATTTGCCTTATTTCCTTGTTGCGTGCCCAGCGCAGAGACCTGCGATAGTAAGAGTACCGCGGAAAGACGTCTGGATACGTCCACTTCTAATTGATGATGTGTTGCAACCAATGGACCAAATCTTTGGCCGACGTCGCCGATATGTCGGTTATGAACCAAGTATAGTACTCAAACACAGTTTGAAATTTTAAGGTATACCGAGAGGAACACTGACATTACTGGCAATCGGTTTATGCCCGCATCCTGCCCATTAGTCAACTCAGAATTTATATAGTTTTATGCCAGTATTTATTTCAGATTGTTTCCCTTCAAGTGCATTAGTTAATTTGCTGTCTGTCGTTATTAATTTTCGTTTCTTCCTACACCGACGACCTCCTCGATCATTAAGATATTTCGTTAAGAAAAGCTGATTGTTTTAGTATTATCGCTGATCATTAGTGCAACAGACAACTGACTGAACATACAATATATTTTCAATGGGGAGTGGGTACCTCTTACTCTGTAAAGACGATATATCTATAATCACGTGCCGAAGAACTGCTGTTCTTTCTGCACGATCTAAGCGACGTGACGTCAACACCGACCTTCAGCAGTCTCAATAAAGAGACTTTGTGGTCAATCTTTAATGCCGGATTCCGGCTTTAAGACTCAATTCGTGTTGACTTCAAAAACTTAGCGATCTATTTTGGGCAATAATCAGAATCCATCAGGTGCTCAGAAAATGTCATGCAAAGGTCAACATGTACACCGTCAGAAGTTTCATAACGTTGGATAGACTTCTAACGTCAGGAGTTTCATAACGTTTACACAAGGAAGCGAGATTTTAGCAGAGATAAGATAAGGCACTATCTACTGAATTTGAAGAACATTTCCGTTATGACTTTTAAAGTGTTATTTTTCGGTAAAAATAAAAATTCGAGGGGTTACCCACTCCCTGGCACCTGTTGTACACACTTTCCTGGTACCGGCCGAACAAGCAGTGCAGGATTAAAAACAATCATCTTCCAAACGCTTCTATACATGCTGATCTTAATGTTCTAACGCGTCGTAACCGGTAGTGTCAGCCGGTGCCGGCTAGTATTTACGTTATGACTTAAATTATTAGTCTCGGTAAAATCAAAACTCGAGGGGTTACCCACTCCCTGATACCTACTGTACATCCTTTCCCGACACAGGTCAAAACAAGCGGTGCCGGCACCAGTGTTGGTTGTAAATTAGGATATTAATTTTTTAAACGCTTCTTAATGTTCTAAAGCGTGGTAACCAGTGCCGGCACCGGCCGGGCAACACGGCACCAGGCACTTGCTGTACACTAAACTCGACAGTGGGTAACCCCTCGGCAACATTGCAAACCATGTTCAGTATTATCTTCTACAAAGACGCAAACTTATAGTTTAAATGAAAAAAAACAGCTGATCTGTAGATGTTCAATTTGAATTTTTTGTATAATTATTTTGATTCTGAACTTTTGACTCTTGACTCTAGCTACACTGATAGAAGTTTCACAACAGGTTACAGAAGGATGCTCGGTTTCCATAGACAACACTTATGGTTATGTATGGTTATGGCAATTATGCCATAACCATACTTTGACGGAGAAGTTCAAAATTCAAGATGCAAGTGTTACCCTTTTGGATGTTTCTTCGTCGCTATCAAAAATCATCGACAACAGAACCCAACCAGCGCACGACCTTCTACACTGCTTCCTGGCCGACGATTGAAATTAAGTGTCTTTTTGTGTATGTTTATGTGTTTTATTTATTTTCTTCATTTACTCCGCTTTCTGAAAACGGCGGGTTATAAATAAATTACTTACTTACTTACTTGGGATGTTGTCTGTTGTGATTTTAAAAACATTACGCATTAACTGTTAAGCATGAAAAGCGTATCAGGCAGAGCCGAAAAAGCATTTGCTGCCTTTTTTTGGTGATATCGGAAAAGTCAGCAGATGCTTTTTCGACGGTTTTTCGGCTCTTCCTTACACTGTCTGTATATCATAACAGTTAATACATAACATTTTCAAAGACACAACAGGCAACACTCCAAATGGTTTCTGTTGAATCCGCGCATCCATGTGTTATCTCTTATGAAACTTCTGACGGAGCAAACAATGTTCACCCCGACACGAAAGATTTTAACTTAAGCGAAAGCGTGTATTCAATAGCTAATGAAGCAAAGCTCTTTACAGTTAATTCCAGATTGTATATTGAGTTTTGAAGAACGACTATTATTCTGTAACCCTAAAAAGTTAAATTTTTCGGCAATCGTTAACCATGATAGTTGCCAAATACTCTTGATGACTATCTTTCCCTGCCGATGCAGAATCTCCGGGTACCTGCAGAAGAAATAAAGAAACGGTGTCACAGCTGCTCCAAAAGATCGCCGTGATTGTTTGACACAGGGTTCGAGTCGTTGAGTCTGAGTCATTACGGAAACGTTTACTCTTTCTTCCTGAGGAACACTGGCGTGGTTTGGACTTAGTCATATAGAGTATAATTTTAGCGTAGAGGTACAAGTACTGAGAGGTGCCACAAATTCGAAAGAAAAAGTTCATTCGACTAAAATCGATTATATGAATAGAATAGCGGATATGAATAAAGCCTATTTAAGTGAATAAGTAATCATTAACTAGATTATCGTATCTCAGCCCTGTTCGATTAAACTGCACAAGCTCAGAATATAGGCTTTCGGTAAAACCAACATGTTTTGTGCCTACATTTCTACAGAAATTGCGATTCCTTGAGTAAGGAAAGTTTTATAAAATGTGTCAAAACACTGCATTGGTCACAAGACGGCAATTAGACAGAGCTCCCCGAAAGTGTAGTTTCAAAAGTTGAAGCACGCTGAGTGGTGCAGCCTAGAACAGTAGTTGTGTTTCGATCTGAGTTCTCCTCACAATGTTTCTCTTCATGTTCGACGACTATTGCGATGGATCAAATTTTCCTTTTCTTACGTTTTCGCAATTCTGCAGAGTCGAAACATTGGTTGCATAGTCACTCCCTGATTCTCTGTTTCTCGTTCTCAATATTCCTTGCTGAATCAAACCGTAATATACACGAGTACTGAGAAATAGAAAGCGAGGACTGAGATGTAAACACAAACGCAACAACTATTGACAGCTAGCCGATGCTTTCAGGGACAGTACGGCGAAAGTCAATACTGAGCATCAAATTAGACTGAATACGGAAAACGAAAGGATCCCAGTGAAAGGTATTTCACGTAAAAATTAATTACGCTGTGTCCCTTATAATTTAAAAAAAAAATCACGCATATACAACTTTATTTTAAAACATTCCTGTAATTTGCTTCGGCAAGCCCCCCCCCCCCCCCCAGCCAAAAATACACTCGGTTCCCTAGGGGAAACGTCCGAAATGCTTCGCAATTTCGGCTAGTATCCTTTATAGGAGTGGAAAAAGTTTTCCCTATTTCTCCCACTTAATCCAGTTCATCCGTTAAGAAAAGATTACTCGATGCACAGGAGAACAGAACGAGGAAAGAGAAAGTAAGAAATTTTGCAAGACGCCCTCGCGTTATAAATTAACAAATGAGGAGTCTGTTTTCCTCCAACAAGCTCTGTAGAAAACGAAATATCAGTTGAAAGAAATGAAGACAGCGAGAATCCAACACGATCTTCAAATGTTGTAGTCTTACAAGATCAATAGGCGAGAATTTCGAATAGGAGAATGGGAAGTTGCTTGGTTTGTGTTTGGGCTGTCTATTACTATTCATCAGATAGAAGTTTTTCCCGCTGAACAACGCCGTCCACGAGAAAACCTCTCCCTCGAAAATAATCCGAGCTTCCGAAATGCACTTCAAATCGTTTCCTAGGATGTATAATATGTTATATACAGTTATATAAATATAATATATATATATAACAATTAATATGTATATATATATATAATATATATAGAACAGTTAACATGTATAATATATATATATATATTTTGGACTAACTTAAGGTCAGTCAGTCCCATATATAATGCCTGCAGAAACCAAAATGATTATGGTAGGCGACCACCATCTAGAAAGATTGATCTTTTTCGAACAGATGCAAGAATCTCAGATTAAGCACCAAAACCAGGCCCTTGTTTAGCAGGCAATGCTCCATGCACAAGCAAGGCTCCATATACTGCGGTTTCATAGCTGTACTGGGTACAGACTACATGATATAAGTAAGTAAAGTAAGTAAGTAAGTAATTTATTTTTGACCCGCCATTTTCAGAAAGCGGAGTAAATGTAGAAAATAAATAAAACACATAAACAGACACAAAAAGACACGTAATTTCAATCGTCGGCCAGGAAGCAGTGTAGAAGGTCGTGCGCTGGCTGGGCTCTGTTGTCAATGATTTTTGGGATCCCAAAACGTAAGTGGAGGGATACGTATGACATTGCAAAAGTTGTCCGTCCGTCCGTCTGTAAGCACGATAACTCGCGAAGGGAATGAGATATTTTGATGAAACTTGGTATGAGGATTTTTTGGGTCAAGGGTAAGGTCGAGTTTCTAGATGGGCTCTGTAGCCCTATATTTGGGGGTGGGGGGGGGGGTTCAAGTTAAGGGAGAAACAAAATATTTTTAAACAGCTAATGCACGATGGTGACAATCATTTTCTCGCCAGACAAGTAGTTCGTCCAGAATCCGGCAAAAACCGGAAAGTTTGTTAAAAGTAAAAGTTTCATTTGAAGTTGATTAGATGCTTGATTTAGGGGTAAGAAGACATGCTGAGCATGATGATGAAAATCATTTTCTCGCTGGACGAGTAGTTCGTCCGGAATCCGGCAAAAACCGGAAAGTTGGTTAAAAGTCAAAGTTTCATTTGAAGTGGATTAAATGTTTGATTTAGGGATAAGAAGACGTGCTGAGCATGATGGTGAAACTCATTTTGTCGCCGGACAAGCAGTTCGTCCGGAATCCGGCCAAAACCGGAAAATTGATTAAAAGTAACATTTTCATTTGAAGTTGATTAAATGTTTGATTTATGGGTAAGAAAGCATGCTGAACCCGATGGTGAAAACCATTTTCTCGCCGGACAACTAGTTCGCCCATTTTCTCGCCGGACAACTAGTTCGCCTGTAATCCGGCCAAAACCGAAAAATATGTTAAAAGTAAAAGCTTTATCTGAAGTTGAGTAGATGATATATTTAGGGGTAAGAGACGCTGAGTCTGTATATAATGATCATTTTTTACCCGGACATATAATTAGTTCGAAATCCGGTTGTACCCGCAATTTTTTTAAGTCAAAATTTTATTTAAAGTTGATTAGATTTCTTTATAGGGATGAGGAGATACAAGGAGATACATGCTTGGTTTCTGAATTTTTCTTTTTTTGCTGGACTAGTAGCTCGCTCGGACTTCGGGCGAAACCGCAAATTTGGCAGTAGTAAAGCAGGAAGTTTCGGTCAATATCGTCACAACAGATATGGCTTATAGAGGTATAGATAGGTAGATAGAATATCTGAACTCGGTTTTCTCTGATGATTAGCCTGGCGAAGACAAGACCAAATTGTCAGGATCAAATCTTAGATTTTTGGGATGCCATCGACACCTTTGGTCTTGTTTATAGCGACGAAGAAACATCCAAAAGGGTAACACTTGCATCTTGAATTTTGTACTTCTCCGTCAAAGTATGGTTATGGCCAGGGGCGTCGCAAGTGCATTTTCGGTGGGGGGTGCAGAGCCAAATATTTACCGAATCTTTCAAAAATGTTACCGAATCCTATAACTAGGAATTCGAGCTTTAAATTACGGGACAGAAACGATTCCGGAGGAAGAGTAACAATAAGCATGAACGACGATAAGCCAGGTATTAGGCGGTGTTTTGGCGAAGCGCACATGGACAAAATATTGCCGTGTATGATTGCGGTAACAGCTACTACCTATTATAGTCGATAGAAAATTACATCGAGTGCCGCAGGCGAAAATTTTCGAAATCCATTATTATTTTTTTGAAGGCTAAAATTTGACTGCTTCTCTTACAAATTCTATCCTTTACCGCTGATTGAATACCGAGACTCTATGAAGTTCCACAAACCGGATGGAGCGACGTTCCGGCAGCAGCAGCAACTGTAGTCTAGTCAATATACTACCTATAATCACATAAAGTGAGCGCCAGATTTTCGGTTTACATCATATTCCAGTCACCACCATTTACCCAGTAGGAAAAATTTCCTACCGGGCAAGTTCCATGAGTAGAAGACGGGTGGATCCGTCGTCTTATTATCCCAAAATCGACGCAAACGACTCGACAAACACATTATTAGAACTTATGAAAGCTCTCCTTTTCACGGAATTCTGGTGAATCGGGTGGGAACTTGATGGGACACAAAGTTAAGGATGGATTTCCTATGTCTTCTAATTCGTAGTAAGAAACGCGTCATGTCCGGTAACGTGGGGCCTACTGTATTTCCGTTAGTGACCGTAGTAACGACCAAGCAAAACAAATCAAATAGATTGATTCAACGTGTCGGCTTGCCCCAGTATTTGATTCAAGAATTCAATATACTTAGTCAGGAAACTATAAACATCACCGATGTTTTAAGCCGGATAGGACGTGGATACAACACTTATCTCACTTGTGAATCAAATCTTAGCTTGAACACCCTTCCTCGTCATCACTATCTACGAACGACCAGTACTTTTGACGCTACGGACCCTTACATTATTTTTAATCAAGATACCCTACGTAACTCCTTCGAGAGTTTATCTAACAGACAGACAGACGGACAGACAAGCTTTGCGGTATCCCAAAAACTAGATTTGATGTATCCCCTCACATGGGAACTACGTGTTGTTTGATCGATGAGCTTTTGATCAGGGACGTTTTATGAACCCAGCATAATAATCCTACCTAAATACTTGAGTACTTAAGTACTGAAGTATTTCCTAAATAATCGAGTACTGAAGTACGTTCGGGAAAATAATTATTACTTAAATACATTTTTCGAAAAGTACTGACAATTATACTTCAGTAAAAAATTTCCTGGAGTACTTGTTACTTGTACTTATGTGCGTCTGTCAGAATGAGAGTTTGATTCAACTGGTTTGCGAGTCTATGGAGGTGAGCGAATGAAGGAAAGACCAGTATGCTTTGGGTAAATTTTATGAAGAGTGGTTCATCAGAGTTGTTAAGGCTGAGTGTTTAGCTACGACGAAGAGACTGGGGCGATTTCTAAGAATAGCGACGGAACACAAGAGCAGATTTTTGGAATAGAGAAATACCATACAGTTTTGGTATATTATCGTTATTGCAATTACATTATTATTTTTATTTTTATAACGTGTCAATAGAGTAGACAAAGATTACGGAGGAGTTTTTGTTCGTTTGTCTTTTAGTGTTTTTTTTTGTGATCTATCTATTACAGGATGTAGGGAGGGGAAAATGTGTTATAATTCGCCAAAGTGCATTCCGGTTGTAGCGACCTCAATAGCCTCGATAATCTATAGACGATGATGCATGGCTCTCGCGGGTTATGAAAAATGTTAGTGAGCCCACTGGATGAGCGTTTTCAACCCCTGTAATAATATAAACTATAGTTACTATTAACGTTCCAACGTCCTGAAAAACTACTACGCTCACCGTTCCAACCTTCTCGAAACAGTAGCTAATAGTACCTATTTGCTTACCACGCTCGGGAGCGTAGTAAGCGTGATAACTATGATCTGTGCGAAGTAATTTGCCCGATAACGCCTGGCACGATAATTTGCCGAAAATTTAAAAATGCGTTTCCGCCATGACGCCAAGGAAGCAAGGAGCTGCGACGTCATCCGAACTACTGTAAGTAGGGTGAAAAACCACCGATATGTTGTCAAACACAACCTACGTCAGACAGTATAACAGAGCGAGTAGAATATTCCCCCACCAAGGTACAATTCTCTAATTAAATTTGTTACGGTTTTAAGGGAGTTGTACTGTCTTCTTGTCATATTCTTTAGCAAATGGGTGTTCCTCTCTGCAAAGTGGATGGAAATTTGTCGCCCGTTGCTAATGGAGTGACGGATAGTTGATGACGTCACATTAGTAAAATAGAATATAATGAAGACACCCACGCCCACCACCCCCAGGTAACAGATTGATTAAAAATTTAGTATGTTTATCCAGACTGTCACACAAAGACACATGATAACCAATTATGCTTAAAGCACAACTCTCACTAGAAATGATCTTTTCACTTTGAAGTGGATCAGAAATAATGTTTTTCGACAATACCATTATCTTCCATCTGAATTTAGCGATTTTCTTGTTAGCGCTTGTCGATTCTATCGAGCCTTCCTGCTCTCCGACGCGGCGGCTGGGCGCAACACTTTTGGAACTGAACACGCCGTGTTTATAGTGGGAGTAAATAGATTCGCATATCGTTGAGTGTGGAAGAGTTCTTAGTGGACGTTGAAGATTCTGACAAGCAATAGAGTTGCGTAACGGGCAAAACTCAGCACGACCGAAAAAGCGCTAAAAATTCGTAGGAACAAAACGAAACAATGGAGAAAGGTGGGGATTTTCAAAGCTTGTAATTCCATAAGGGAGCTAGGTATATTGTAAAAGACAGAACAAGCAAGAGGGTCCTTTAAACTTAAAGGTTCACTGAATCCAATCAACAACATGTTAAACACATGGCAAATACGTTATAAACATTGGCACATCTATTTTTGTGATTTAAAATTTTCTGTTGAATGGTACCTTACCTTATCGGAAATGGTAAGGTACCATACCTGACCGTAACTTCCGCTTTAGTGACCAAGCAGCATAAAAGAGCGGGGCCCATAAACAGGGGCTTAACCTGCCTATTTCCTATAATCCAGCAGTGTCAACATTTCGCCACTGCATTAAGGTAAGTCCAGATAAAATAGGTAAGTCCAGATAAAATAAAAGACTTACCCCGTCAGCATGACGAACAGTATCACTCCCAGACTCCAGATGTCACAGGCAGCATCATAGCCTTGCCTCTTTAATACCTCGGGCGCAACATAATTGGCAGTGTAACAGGGGGTAACAAGGAGACCATTCTCTCGCAGCTGCTTTGCAAACCCAAAATCGCAAAGGCGAATGCCCTGAGGGACTCCATCTTCTGCGGTGTACAAGATGTTTTCAGGCTTCAGGTCCCTATGAACAACCTAGAAAACGGGGCAGGGATTGAAGGAAGGGAGCAGCGGGCATCCTCAGTAGAATACAGGGTGGGGAATGTGGTCCACCAGTCTCTTTCGCGGAACACACCAGTCTCACTGTTTTGAACCATCAGTCTCAGAAAAATGGCGCCGGGAACCACCAGTCTCGGAAACGAGACCAACAGTCTCAAATTCAGACCAACAGTCTCATCTAATTTCCAATTTTAGTAAAAAAGTGTTTTCTTTGTTTTTCTCTGTCAGTCCCTTGAATTACGCGCTTGTGTCAGCACGACAGGTAGAGTGAAGCTTGAGTTTTCCATACATGTATTTATCTTTGCTATTGGCTTGGTACTTCTCAGTGAGTAGGGCTCTGAAAAAGCAAACAAATTTATTTTTTTGTTTTCTGTGTTGTTTAATAGACTTCTGCTACTCTGCCAACTACTGCAGGTAAAGTGAAGCTCTGGGCTTTCAAACGATATATTATTCACAGTTACTGGATTACCAAGTGTCATATTGTGTTGCTCTGAAAAATTGTTTTGGTGAGCAAATGTAATTTCTGGTTTGTCTCTGCGATTTCTTGGGATTTTCTAACTTTACAACCAGTTTTGGTAGATTTAAGCATGGACTTTCCACAGATACGCGTATCTCTGATATTGGCTTAGTCAGTTTCTTGCTGGTGTCCTCGGATAAACTCATTAGTCGTGTTTTTTTAACTGACCTGCTTGACCCTGTTGAATGTTTTGTTGTCTCACTATTCAGTTCACCTGACTGCCTGGTCCGGTACTAGTTCGTTCCATGCATTTTCCATGCTTAAAATACTATTCTGGGGCTGTCTCTACACAACTACAGTAAGCGGTCAAGTAACACTCAATGGAACCTATTATCGCTCACCAGAGCTGCGTTTGATTCGCATTTCCAGTTGACTGATAGCGGTCAATTTATCCAATCTATTGAGATTGTCGACTGAAAGTTGACTTTTGACAAACGAGAAGAAATGGTCTTCCATGGTTAACCGGTTAACATACAGTAAGCGGTCAAGTAACACTCAATGGAACCTATTATCGCTCACCAGAAATGCGTTCGATTCGCATTTCCAGTTGACTCAATTCATCACTTTGCAGTTTTATTTGGTATTCTCAGTTGACTGACAGCGTTCGATTTATCCAGTCGACTGAAGTTGTCGATGAAAAGTTGACTTTTGACAACCAAGAAGAACTGGTCATTCGTTCCATGGTTAACCGGTTAAGCTACAGTAAGCGGTCAAGTAACGCTCAATGGAACTTGTTATCGCCCAACAGAGATGGGTTCGATTTGCATTTCCAGTTGACTTAAATCCTCTTTTTCCTGTTTTATTTGCTATTCTCAGTTGACTGACAGCGTTCGATATATCCAGTCGACTGAAATTGTTGATTAAAAGTTTACTTTTGACAACCGAGAACAAATGGTCATTCATTCCATGGTTAACCGGTTAAGCTAAAGTAAGCGGTCAAGTAACGCTCAATTGAACTTATTATCGCTCACCAGAGCCGTGTTCAATTCGCATTTCCAGTTAACTTAAATCATCATTTTGCAGTTTTATTTGCTATTCTCAGTGGACTGACAGCATTCTATATATCCAGTTGACTGAGATTGTCGAGTAAAAGTTGACTTTTGACAACTGAGAACAAATGGTCATTCATTCCAAGGTTAACCGAGAATATAAGCGTAGGTTGAGAAAAAGATTGCGGATTCCAACCCACCGAGCACCTTTTACTGGTCATCTCAAATTGAGGCCATGAGGCCAACATTTTTTCATGTTCTAACAAATCTGGTGCTACAGAGTACGCTACCTACCCAATGATGGTAAAAAAAAATTAAAAAAATAAGCTTATTCTTAATGTTTTACACTGGCTATAGAAGTCCTAGCTAAAAGTGTTCTAGTTAACCTATATGAACTAAAGTAAAGTCACCCACTCTGGTAATTTTTGTTTTGTTGGTTTTGGTGATTCTTTTTTCAAATACCATATGTTCTTTACTAGTCCTCCATGAATATTCCTCTCACTCTTTTTCTAATTGTTGAAGTACTATCTCCTCTACAGATGTTGCTCTTGTTATAGGAACATACTGTTGTATGTTACAAACATACTGTTGTTTGCATGTTGAAGTACTATAGATGGGTGCACGTAAGAGGTCTCTTCATGAGACCTTCAAATTGAAGCGGCTACGTACAGCATCATCAAGGAGACAAGCAAAGGGTAATTTTAGTAATTGTCTAAATGTTATAGAACATGATTAGGTCGCTTTGTCATATTGTTTTAGTGATGTTCCCTTACCTTCTCCAGTTTCCACACCCTTGCCAAGAGCTAAATCGAACAATATGGATCAACTGAGAACAGCAAACAAAACAGTAAAATGATGATTTAAGTTAGTTGGAAATGCGAATAGAATGCAGCTCTGGGGAGTGATAATAGGTTCCATTGAGCGATACTTGACTGCTTACTGTAGGTTAACCGGTTAACCATGGAATGATTTACCATTTTATCTCGATCGTCAAATTTTAACTTTTGGTGATTCTTTTTCACATACCATATGTTCTTTACTAGTCCTCCATGAATATTCCTCTCACTCTTTTCCTAATTGTTGATCTCCTCTACAGATGTTGCTCTTGATATAGGAACGTACTATTGTATGTTACAAACATACTATTGTTTTGTATGTTGAAGTACAATAGATGGGTGCACGTAAGAGGTCTCTTCATGAGACCCTCAAATTGAAGCGACTAGGTACAGCATCATCAAGGAAACAAGCAAAGGGTAATTTTAGTAATTGTCTAAATGTTATAGAACATGATTAGGTCGCTTTGTCATATTAATTTAGTGATATTCCCTTACCTTCTTGAGTTTCCACACCCTTGCCAAGAGCTAAATCGAACAATATGAATCAACTGAGAACAGCAAATAAAACAGTAAAATGAAGATTTAAGTTAGCTGGAAATGCGAATAGAATGCAGCTCTGGTGAGTGATAATAGGTTCCATTGAGCGATACTTAACTGCTTACTGTAGGTTAACCGGTTAACCATGGAAGGAATTACCATTTCATCTCGAACGTCAAAAGTCGACTTTTTGGTGATACTTTTTTCACATACCATATGTTTTACTAGTCCTCCATGAATATTCCTCTCACTCTTTTTCTAATCGTTGAAGTACTATCTCCTCTACAGATGTTGCTCTTGTTATAGGAACATACTATTGTATGTTACAAACATACTATTGTTTGTAGGTTGAAGTACTATAGATTGGTCCACGTAAGAGGTCTCTTCATGAGACCCTCAAATTGAAGCTGCTACGTACAGCATCATCAAGGACATCAATTGAAGCTGCTACGTACAGCATCATCAAGGAGACAAGCAAAGGGTAATTTTAGTAATTGTCTAAATGCTATAGAACATGATTAGGTCGCTTTGTCATATTGTTTTAGTGATGTTCCCTTACCTTCTTGAGTTTCCACACCCTTGCCAAGAGCTAAATCGAACAATATGAATCAACTGAGAACAGCAAATAACAGAGTAAAATGATGATTAAAGTTAGCTGGACATGCGAATAGAATGCAGCTCTGGTGAGTGCTAATAGGTTCATTGAGCGATACTTGACAGCTTACTGTAGGCTAACCGGTTAACCATGGAATGAATTACCATTTTATCTCGATCGGCAAAGGTCAACTTTTTGTTGACAATCTGAGTCGACTGGATAAATTGAATGCTAACTGAGAATAGCAAATAAAACAGCAAAAAGATTATTTCAGTCAACTGGAAATGCAACTCAAACGCAGCTCTGGTGAGCGATAAAATGTTCCATTGAGCAATACTTGACCGCTTACTGTTAGTTAACCGGTTATCCATGGAACAAATGACCGTTTGTTGTCAGTCGTCCAAAGTCAACTTTTAGTGGACAATCTCAATAGATTGGATAAATTGAACGCTATCAGTCAACTGAGAAATAGCAAACAAAACGGCAAAATAATAACTTAAGTCAACTGGAAATGCGAATTAAACGCAGCTCTGGTGGGCGATAATAGGTTCCATTGAGTGTTACTGACCGCTTACTGTAGTTGTGTAGAGACAGCCAATGAGTTTATCAAAGGACACCAGCAAGAAACTGACTAAGCCAATATCAGAGATACACGTATCTGTGGAAAGTCCATGCTTAAATCTACCAAAACTGGTTGTAAAGTTAGAAAATCCCAAGAAAAACAATCTGAGTTGACAGGATAAATTGAATGGTAACTGAGAATAGCAAATAAAACAGCAAAAAGGTTATTTCAGTCAACTGGAAATGCAAATCAAACGCAGCTCTGGTGAGCGATAAAATGTTCCATTGAGCGATACTTGACCACTTACTGTTGGTTAACCGGTTATCCATGGAACGAATGACCATTTGTTGTCGGTCGTCCAAAGTCAACTTTTAGTGGACAATGTCAGTCGACTGGATAAATAGAACCTATCAGTCAACTGAGAATAGGAAATAAAACTGCAAAATGACGATTTAAGTTAACTGGAAACGAGAATCAAATACAGCTTTAGTGAGAGATAAAATGTTCCATTGAGCGATACTTGACCGCTTACTTTAAGCGGTTATCCATGGAACAAATGACCGTTTGTTCACTGTTGTCAAAAGTCACCCTTAGTCGACAATGTCAGTCGACTGGATAAATTGAACGCTATCAGTCAACTGAGAATAGCAAATGAAACAGCGAAATGATGATTTCAGCCGACTGGAAATGCGGACCGAACCCAGGTCTGGTGAGCGATGATAGGTACATTGAGCGTTACTTGACCACTTACTGTAGCTTAACAATGGAACGAATGACCATTTATTCTCGGTCGTCAAAAGTCAAATTTTAGTCCAAAATCTCAGTTGACTGGATAAATTGAACGCTATCAGTCAATGCTATTATCGCTGGTGAGCGATAATAGGTTCCATTGAGCGATACTTGACCGCTTGCTGTAGTTGTGTAGAGACAGCCTCAGAATAGTATTTTAAGCATGGAAAATGCATGGAAAAAGAATGGAACAAACTAATACCGGACCAGTCAGTCAGGTGAACTGAACAGTGAGGCGACAAAACATTCAACAGTATCAAGCAGGGCAGTTAAAAAAAAACAGCTAATGAGTTTACCATAGGAACCCAGCAACAAACTGACCAAGCCAGTATCAGAGAGACATGGATCTGTGGAAAACTCATGCTTAAATCTACCAAAACTGGTCGCAAAGTTGGAAAATTCCAAGAAATCGCATAGACAGACTAGATATTACATTTGTTTACCAAAACAGTTTTTTCAAAGTCACCCAATGTGACACTTGGTAATCCAGTAACAGTGAATCATATATTGTTTGAAAGCCCAGGCTTCACTTTACCTGTTGTAGTTGGCAGAGTAGCAGAATTCTATTAAACAACACAGAAAACAAAAAAATAAATTTGTTTGCTTTTTGAGAGCCCTACTCACTGAGAAGTGCCAAGCCAATAGCAGAGATGAATACATGTATTGAAAGCCCAAGCTTCACTCTACCTGTAGTGCTGACACAAGCGCGTAATTCAAGGGACTGACAGAGAAAAACAAAGAAAACACTTTTTTACTCTAAAAAAATTGGAAATTAGATGAGACTGTTGGTCTGAATTTGAGACTGTTGGTCGCGTTTCTGAGACTGCTGGTTCCCGGCGCCATTTTTATGAGACTGGTGGTTCGAAACAGTGAGACTGGTGTGTTCGATTTTCAAAACGGCCGTGAGACTGGTGGACCACATTCCCCACCCTGGAATAGTAAACTGCAACCGTTACAAGGAACCCAGTTTAATGTAAAGGCGGGGGGGCGCGAAGTGAACGGGGAGGGGGGACCTTTTAGTCACTTGTTGAAAGGTGGAGAGCTGGGAGTTTCATAAATAATAATTAAAATATTAAAAAAGAAACTATTTTAAATAAATTAAAATACTTAAATAATATTAAGACCAAACTTGATTAACAAATGCGTAAGCGCTCAGACGTGGAGTGTAAAAGTAAAATGTTTGTCACATTTATATACAACCAGCAACAGAACCAAGACATTTCTCTTCCCCAATAACCAAACAAGTATTGAAATAACCTTGCATTCACCCCCCTTTAAAAGCTTTAAATGTAAAGAAACCGCCAATATAAATCCAAAGAAATGTTGAAGATCTTGCACGAATAGCATTTGTTCGAACACTTAATAGTCTGCCTGCCAATCCCACCCTTTAAAGCTCTTGTTCATTAGCAAGGTAATAAAAAGTGCATTAAACCAATTCGTAGCAGACTAATATAAGTAAGTAATATCATCAATCATATGACAAAACAGTCCAGTTTCCATCTGTTCATTAAAGATTAAAGTACGTCGCGTAGTCTTATTTGTTGATGTTACACCAAATCCTCATCCACATATATATCTCCCCAAATATATAAGAGTCATAGACGAACTTAACTCATGGGAAATCTGGGCCCAGCTGCCCATGAACGGGAGGGGGGGGGGAGGTCGGGACCCATAAAAATGCGTATTTACACCTTTTTTTTTTTATCAAGTATACGAGCTTAGAGTTTGATTCCAGTCACGGGTCAAAAACTTTTTTCATGGGCAATTTTTGGCCCACTTGCCCATGAACGGGGAGAGTGGTGGTCAACTCTCCCCGGTCCCTATGATATTAAAGCACAAAGGAATTTCATCGCCTTATCTCCACTTGTCGTCAAATTAAAACCATTAAAATGGGTAATCTGGGCCCAAATGCCCCTGAACCAAGTGGGGTTGGGGTTTGGGACCCGCAACAAGTAAAAAGAGACCCCATCACAATCATACCAAATTTCAACTTGATACCTGTTGATTCCTGGCAAGGGTAACGAACTTTACTCCTGGGAAATCTGGGCCTAGTTGCCCATGAACGGTGTGGGTGGAGGAGGTGCAACTTTAAAAGCAATTTCCCAGCTGTACGAGCTACACGTCCAAGAAATTTCATCGTCCTATGTCTAGTTCTGTCAAGTTATGAACATTATTCACTGGGCAATCTGGGCCCATTTGCCCCTGAACCGGTTGGGTTTGGGGGGTCGGACCCCCAAAAGGCACAACTAGACCCCAATACCCACAAGTGTACCAAGTATGAACTTGATCCTTGCACTCGTTCACGAGTTATGAGCTCCGCAAAATATGGTGAAAACCGAAAACCGAAAGCTGAAGCTGCTACAGAGCTCGCAATAGTGGATTGTTCCAAGGAACACTCCACTAAAAACCTTTTACCCGATCAGAGGCACATGACTTCTGCTACAGTCCACCATCCCTCGAGCTTCCCCAACGTGACCGGAGGCCGTTCCAACCTACAGATGACATACTTACAGCAGTGCTCAAGTCACCCATCGGGTTTTACTCACCCGTTCGGAAGTTAAGACATACAATAGGCTGGATCCCTTCCCCCTAGAATGGTCGGATCCAAAAAAGGGTTTTGGGGATAATCGGATCAGACCGCTTTATGCCTTCCAATTTTCATTCTCTTTACTTATGCCGGAGTGCCCGAACCGACAAAGGTTGGACAGACAGACTGGCGCTCTCACTTATTTTAACATTCTTTTGTTTCTTCACGAAATTTTAATTTCCTTAGGAGCTCCGGTCCTGCACCGAAGACTGGTAAAGGTTGGACAGGACGACGGACGGACAGCGATATTGTATTTTGGCCCAGTGTCGGCAAGCGCCGACATAGTGTGAATGGCTTACCCCATGCTTGTGAAGGTACTCAACAGTAGTAATGAGGACGTTGAAAATGTTCGATGCTTCCCGTTCCGAGAAAGACTTTCCGTTTGACAAACGCTCGAACAGCTCCCCTCCTCGGCAATACTCTTGAACAAGGTAAACGTAGCTTTCGTCTTCGTAGACCTGAAATAAAACAGTGAGGTCAATAATCTGGAAGTAGCCAGTCAAAATTAAGCATCAAAGAGTTAAAGCATTAAAATTTAACCGAAAATGGCTGGGATATGACAATCTAGTTACCCAGCACATTCACTTAAATTGGCTAAAAGATCAGCTGAAAATGCGTTACTTCACTGTTCTGCTATTCACGAACAATCAATTTTCAAATACTGGAAAATCTGTGTGATCTGTGGTACCTATATGCGCTTGTATTTTTTTGTATGCCTTTAGAGAATGATTCATGACTCAGTCTTTACCAATCTCATCACTGCCCACTGAAAAGCCGCGTTTGTACTGAGATTAAAATTCCTGCGTCATAGTAGAACTTACGCTGTGGGGATGGCCGCAAATATTCTGAACATCATAACTAGAGGACGTAGTGGAAAATAGAAAAATTCCCTTTTCAGAATCCAAATAATTCAACGTATTAAATTAAATGACACAAAAAAAAGTTGGCTTCTGAAAAGGAAGCTTACTTTATGGGATCCCAAAACGCAAGTGGAGGGATACCGGATACCTATGACTTCATAAAAGTTGTCCGTCTGTCCTTCCGTATGTAAGGGCGATAACTCTCGAAAGGAATGAGATATTTTGATGAAACTTGGTATGAGGATTCTATAGGTCAAGCTGGAAAGGTCGAGTTCGTAGATGGGCTCCATAGCTGTTTAGGAAAGGGTTTCAAATTGAAGGGCGAAATCAAATATTTTTTAAAACCTAATAAGATAGTCGAGGGGTAAGGCGACATTAGGAATCCGAATATGAAAATCATTTTCTCACCGGACAACTAGTTCACCCGGAATCTGGCGAAAACCGGAAAATTTGTAAAAAGGAAAATTTGAATCTGAAGTTGATCAAATGTTCGACTCTCGGGTAATAGGACATGCTGAATCAGAATATGAAAATTGTTTTTGGCCGGACAAGTAGATGTCGAGCTGTCAAAGAGGTTGAGATATGCTGTTCGAACTTCGTATGACATTCGCTGGCAAATTACAGGCCAAGTTGTAGGTACGTCCTTTTAGATATTCAGAGGCAGAGGAGGGCGTTTCGAATTAAGAGTAAAAAAAGGTATGTTTTAAAGTTAATGAGACTTTAAGAGGTAAGGACGCCCACTGAATCCATATCTGAACTTAGTTTTCTTGCCGGAAAAATGATTCACCCCAAATTCGGCCGAAACTGGAAATCTGGTTGAAGATCAAGTTGTTTCTGAAGTCCATTAGAGATTCGGTATCGGGGTAAGGAGACATAATGAATTGAATTTTGCAACTTTGTTTCCAAGACAGATAAGCTGGCAAAATTTGCTAAAACCCCAAAATGTGGACTGAAAGGTTCTCCTTTCAGTTATTCCCCGAAGCCGAGCCAAAAGTCGGCGGCGCAGCGCCTAAAACACAGGAAACATCTCGGCGCGCTGCCGTCCGAGTCAGCGGCCCTCGGGTGAAATTATGACGCCGAATCTATTTTGGTGAAATGTTTAAAATAAAAATTATATTGAGCTTTATCTTCCAAAGGTTCCAGGTTATTGTTCTATTTTTGTCATCAGCAAGTAAGCAGAAAGAGTCATCGGTTGTGGCGGCAGTGCAGGACTATTATGTATTACCAAACATTGTATGTTAGCTCAACACCACGTAAACAAAGTGACCAAGAGCGACCGTACTTCCTGTCGGTCGACAAATCTCTCTAAACACTTCACATCCCCATGTCACAGGACTAGATAGGTATTATGTAGAGGGAATTTTATACAAGAGATCACCATTGTACCGTGACAAATAAACAAGCTAATTCGTCATGGTCAAGTCACCTGAATTGTATTCTATTTCCATCTACGCAGTATTTCGTCGTATCTGGCCCAGACCTCAAATGGCACATACCTCCATGACTTTTGTACTGTCCAATTTTCAACTGAAAGATCATCACCATAGACCATTCTGGCATATGATGAAATGGCAATGCTCCAGCAACCGATTCTTGAACGACGACATGAACCACACTTTTCTTATCATCAGAAACAACGGAAATAAAATAGGATCACAAACTAGGAAAAGTCGGAAGCCCCTCGTCGCCGAAAATGATTCGTGTAATCGTGTGTACCCTACCACTAAAGTTGTCAATGCCTCAAAGACTTAATTCTAAGTTGCAGTGATAGACCATGGAGACTCATTTTCTTCCCCTCAAATTTCAAATTAAATGTTCACCACAAGTTTCTAGACCCTTATGAACCCCTTCTAGCAACCGATTCCTACGTACGAGTCCATCTCCCCGTAATAGACATAGTACCAAATTGTTTTCAATTGAATACAACAGAAACAAAGAATAGGATTAATAGGTACACCAACTAGCAAAAGTTACACGCCCCTCAAACTAGGGACTAAATTGACTTTGCAGTCAGTTGAACTTTATAGTTTTCAATCGTAGACATCATGACTGTTGAAAATTTGGAACATTATCTTATATAATCTAGTTGCATTATAAAGCTATCCGTTACTTTCCAGGATCAAAATACCATAGATGCCACTCTGCTAATTATTTCGGAACTATGTCGTTGTTTTACATTATCATTTGTATCCGTTGCGTTAACACGGTCGGAAATCTCTCGCCGCCGAAGATGATCATGGTATAACAGTCGATTGTTACTTAAAATAGTTACAAGTCCCTGACCTTTCTCACAATTGGGTTCCGCCTATTCTTAATTTGAGTTTGTACCCTACCACTAAAGTTGTCAGTACCTCAAAGACTTATTCCATGTTACAGCGATAAACCAAGGAGACTAATTTTCTTACCCTCAGCTTTATAGAGATGATAAAATGTGCACTAACTTGCACAAGTTTCTAGCCCCTCATGAACCCCTTCTAGCAACCGATTCTTACTTACACGTCCATCTTGCCGTGATAGACATGGTACGAAAGTGATATCACGATCAAATGCGCAGGAAAGAAATAATAGGATTGATTGGTACACCAACTACCAACGTTGCTAACCCCTCATCGCCGAAGATGATTATGGTCTAACAACCGATTGTTGCTTACAAGTACCCTACATGTCTTACGATTGGGATCGACCTATTTTTGGTTTCAGTGTGTACCCCACTACTGAAGTTGTCAACCCCTACAAACTTTCAAACTGTTGTATCTCACGAAGGAATTTTTGTACCAAGACATAAACTTTGATCAGCTCCTCGAGGTCTACCTAATGCCGTTGAAATTTTTGTTTATCTGTATTAGTTCAAAAGTTGACTTTTTTGCCATAGGCCAACTTTTTAATTTCTCCACTTAGAAAAGACCAAAGGATAAGCTCTACTTTCTTCAGTGATAGAACTTTTAAAATTTAAAAGGCATATATGATATCATTTATCTTCATCACTCCCAAGTGTAAGAAATGGAATGGTAAACTCTGCTGAAATCACGAACAGAAACGGGTAGAAACAATAGATGGCAGCACATTCGGACCCGTGGGAAAATTACACTTTTTTCATTCTGTAAATTTTTATATTTATCACTCAGAGAAGATGTATTGGCTGTGGGGCCAGGGAACTGCCGCACATATTTCGCACTTAGATTTTAGTCCATCTTCTGTTTAAAACTGGTGCTTGTCTGCTAGAACTGAGCTTTCCACTCGAAAGCAGAAACATGGTTTGGTGGAACGAAAGCTTGACTGCATAACTTTAGATAGTCCTCTCTGACATAGGACAAGTCCACTTTAGTTGACACACTGTAGGCTCTGGCTCAATTACAAGCAAAAACCATCCTTTTTGGCCCCAGGCAAGAGTTCTACGGAGCTTTCCAAAATGTAATGTCATATTCATATTGTATGTCATATTGTAATGTCATATTTTACTAAGATTGTTCGGTATTTTTTCGATAGCAAAACTGTTCGATATATTTACGGGGATTTGGTAGTTATATAGAATAATAAATAGGCAATCTGTACAAATCTCTTCGGTATAATGATCGGGATTCGGTAAATCGGGAATCCGGCCTAAGGTCCACACTTTCTGTAAAACACCGCACAGGTTAGACCCTTACCACTTTCTAAGAATAAGCGCAAATCGCGGTGTACTGAAAAAAAAAAAAAAAACACGACAAAACCAAAGTGTTGCTCTCGCAACACAATAACGATAATTTTTATTACGAGGATATTCGGACAAGGAAGTATACATTCACTGCAACAACAAAAAACCCAGCTGAGTTGTAATCTTAAACAATTAAGGAAAGAATTAAAGAGTGGAAACATAATTTTCTTTTATCATGTACCTTTTGGGAGCCATGTTAAAAAAAAGTATTTCATTTGATAATTTTATATTTTCATTCAACACGTTCCATGAAGATAAATAAAAAGAAAGGGAAATTTAATCCTTCGATTCTCCCTTAATTATTTCTTTTGATATAGAACCTCTCCTGTTGAACTAGGCTCCACTGGCTCTGGTGTCAACCTGTTTACAAGAGGCAGTCGGGTGCCGAGTCTTGGCACTTAATTTGCTTTATTCTGACGATTATTTTTTTATTGTCTCTCAGAGTTAGGATAGATAGAGTGAGGAAATGATGTGTCGGAAAAAAGGAGAAGTGGGGGTGGATATGTAGAAGTTCCCGAGTAGTAGTTAAGACGCGAGAGATCTTGTCAAATCCTATAAAGCTGATGTTGCTGGGCAGAATCAAGGCCACCCCCGCACTTGTTAAACTAGGATGTGGTGAAGAAGCTGTGGCTTAGCTCACTCTCCGGCAGTAGATAAAGGTGACGAAAAAGAGAATACAAATATGATCCTGATAAAGGCTTTCACGCCTCTTACTTTTACGAGAATATCACTCGGGTTAATGCAGAATCCATAGATGTATATATAATATCCATCCATAGATCGACCGTAACTCTGTAAAATTGGAAATTCTTGATCAGTTTAGGTACCATCATACTAGATTAAGATATTACCGTTAATTTGTATGGTGCTTTTAAGTGCCATATAGCGATCGCAATTTCTGTGCGTCCGACGGTCGGTCTGTCCCGGTTTTGCTAGTTCGGGCACTTCTAGATAAGCTAGGACGATGAATTTTGGCAGGCGTATCAGGGACCGGACCAGATTAAATAAGGAATAGTCGCTTCCCCGATCCGACCATCTGGAGGGGAGTGGAGGGAGGGGGAATCCGGAAAAACTAGGAAAAATGAGATATTATTAGCTTACGAACGGGTGATCGGATCTTATGAAACTTGATATATGGAAGGACCTCGTGTAACAGACGTTCGATTTTAAATCCAGACTGGATCCGGTGACATTGGGGGGAGTTGATGGGGGAAACCGGAAAAGGTCTATCACTGTAACTTAGAGTTAAGTCTTTGAGGCAGTGACAACTTTAGTGGTAGGGTACACACTCAAACAAAGAATAGGTGGAACTAAACAGTGAGACAAGTCAGGGACTCGTAACTAACAGTCGGCGATTACACCAATCATTTTCGGCGACGAGGGGCTTCCGACTTTTCCTAGTTTGTGATCCTATTTTATTTCCGTTGTTTCTGATGATAAGAAAAGTGTGGTTCATGTCGTCGTTCAAGAATCGGTTGCTGGAGCATTGCCATTTCATCATATGCCAGAATGGTCTATGGTGATGATCTTTCAGTGTAACCTAGAATTAAGTGTTAACGCAACGGATACAAATGATATTGTAAAACAACGACATGTTTCGCAATAATTAGTAGAGGTATTTTGGTATTTTGAACCAAAAAGCTATGGATAGCTTTATACTGCCAACTAGGATATATAAGATAATGTTCCAAGTTTCCACAAGTCACGATGTCTACGATTGAAAAGGATAAAGTTCAACTTGCTGCAAAGTCACTTTAGTTCCTACTTCCGATATTCTGTTGTTGTTTTTTTGTTCAACGCTGAGGTATAACCATGTGATTACAGATTATGACATTAGTTCAGAATAATGTTCTTCATGGACCGGAACATATCATTTTGAAAACTTAGATGGGTTGATAAATTCAGCATTTAACCGTTAGCGAAGAAACAAAACCAAAGTGTTGCTCTCGCAACACTTTAGTCGGCGAAGCCGAACAAAGGTTGCTGCAACGTAGGTCTAGTTTGTTTTAACATGTTAGGTCCAACGACCATTCCACTGCAAGACAAGTTCGTGTTGTGAGCGCTTTCAAAGCGAGCTTTTTTATTTTTGTTTCATTCTTTAAGATGGAAATAATAGTTGAGTACAAGTCAAGACATAAATAGATGTTCTTTCTTGTGTCATTTCTTTGCACATTTAATTTGTGACTGTACATATATACGTTTTCATTTTTATTCCTAGGAAGACGAGAAACCAAATATCGAGAAATCAACCTCAGGCTACGGTGTTGATAATAAATCAGTTCAGTTTCAGTGGACTATATTTAAACACAAATAAAAATACACAATTTACATTCCTGCCAGGAAAGCAAAAATGTAGTGCTTGGCTAGGGTAGGTATCCGATATTAACTTAAACACCAAACAGAATCAACTAACTGAATATTCTATTTAAAGAAAAGGGGAGGAGATGAAAAAAATAAGCTATGGTTTCAAATTTAAAAAAAAGTAGAGAAAAAAAGGGAAAGAAGGAACAAGAAAGAAAGAAAACGGAAAGAAAAGAAAAACAGGGGGGGTCTAAAGGAGGATAACACTAAACAATTTTTATGTAATGACCTTTCGCTGTTCGCTTGAAGGAAATGAGGTAATTCGAATACGGATATCTAACGGTAGCAGATTCCAAATTGACGGCGCAAAAAATCGAGTAAAACAAGACCAAAGGTTTCGATGGGATCCCAAAAATGTTAATGGTTATCAGACTTCTTGATCCAGTCAATCGAATCTTGTACATTTTCAAGTCTTCGCTAGACCCCTTTGACATTTTTGCTATTTATCCATAATCAACCGCTTCAATATGTAGCCTACAAAAAAAAGTTACCATTTTGAAGTTTTTTGCTTACGGGCAACTTTAGTACACCCACTGAGTAACCCCTCGCTCATCCAGTACATCTTTTGTCCAGTGAGTAACCCCTCCCTTACCAAGTAGGCTACACCTGAGCAACCCCTCATTTACCCAGTTCACCCTTCTTTCAGTGAGTAGCCCCTCGCGTACCCTAGCAGTTCCCTCTTTGGTACACCACGAATCAACCCCCTCGATTGGCTCACCCAAGTGTCTAACCGCTCGAGTACTCCTTTAACGGGTACACCCAATTCCTAACCCCTCGCGTGCACCTGGGATTGGTTCACGAGAACCTGGGACCGGCTGACCCCATCCCATCCCCAAACAACTTTAGTACACCTACTGAGCAACCCCTCACTTATCCAGTACATCTTTTTCCAGTGAGCAACCCCTCCCTTAACAAGAACACCTTTTTCAGTGAGCAACCCCTCACTTATTCCTATAATTCCTACTACGTTACCTACAATCACACATTGGATGTCGCAAACATTCTCGCTCTCCAGACATCGGGCAGAAGTAAGGACCAATTCTCCCAATCGGACTACCCGTATACTTCCTCCTATCTCCCAGCGGTAAAATATCAGCACGCATACTAATTAATAATTTCAATTCCCATCGAAACCCGCTATAAAATGAACACATTCACCCCATGTCTCTTTCGCCTCGCCCCCTTCGAACTTCGATTACGTCACTGAATCAACACATGACTGGCGGCCACGTGCGCAGAGCTATAATCGTTTGAGAATAACGGGGTAGGACCGCTATAGCCGAAAACTGGTCGACAAGTTTTGTGTCAGGTTTTCACCTAATCCCGGTTGAACTACATGCCTGGCAACAAAATAACTTGCATATTCGGATTCAGCATGTCTCCTTACCCCTAAATCAACTATCTCTATAGCTTTTAAAAAATATTTTTTTTTGCCACTTAATTTGAAACCCCCTCCCCCACCCTTAAATGTATAGCTACAGAGCCCATCTACGAACTTGACTTTCCCCTTGACCAAAAGAATCCTCATACCAAGTTTCATAAAAATATCTCATTCCCTTCCAGAGTTATCATGCTTACAGACAGAGGGACATTTTTGCGATGTCATAGGTATCCCTCCACTTAAGTTTTGGGATCCCAAAAATAAGCCCTTTTTGTTGAGGGCGCTTCTTGGACGATGTCACAAGAGTTTCGGGTGTCATGAGCAAGAAGTTGACATCTGGAAATCTCGAGTCTTCGATACGTCAAATATCTTGGCACATTTGAAATGAAGATTAATGTTGTCAGTGTGTTGAACCGGTGATATAATTTGAATTGCCTTAATTTGGATGATTTGAAATCTTTTATAACAAGAAATGAAATTACTTGCCCATATGGAGCACCCATAAGACAGATGAGGATGGAAAATAGAATGATAAATCATTTTTAGTATTTTTTAGGAAAACGGAATTTAAGGCGGAGGATGAATCCAAGGGACCATGAAAGTTAATTACCAACTAGTTTCGCATGCTCTTTCCACGAAACATTCTCATCAACTGTGAATCTTTGATATCTGCTGGTTTTTACTCTATCTATGGTATTATTAACTACTCTTAATTGTGTTGCGAGAGCAACACTTTGGTTTTATCCTCGTTTTTTTTTTTTTTTTTTTTTCCTACGACTCCGATTTATTTTATTCCTGGTAACTGGTAAGGGTCTAACCTGTGCGGTTTTTACGGAAAGTGTGGACCTTAGGCCGGATTGATGAATATGATATAACATTTTGGAAAGCTCCGTATAACTCTTGCCTGGGGCCAAAAAGGATGGTTTTTGCTCGTCCTCGAGCCAGAGCCTACGGTGTGCGAAGTGAAGTGGAGTTACATAGCCCATGTCAGAGAAGACTATGTGAAGTTGTGTAACGAACCTCTCGTTTCATCAAACCATGTTTCTGCTTTCGAGTGGAAAGCTCCGTTCTAGAACGCAAGCAGGCAGGCACCAGTTTCAAACTGAAGATGGACTAAAATCTACAAGTGTTAAATATATGCGGCAGTTACCCGGCCCGCCAGCCAACATATCTTCTTTGAGTGATAAATAGAAAAATCTACAGAAACAAAAAAGTGGCTTTTTCCCACGGGTCCGAAAGTGCTGCCATCTATTGTTTCTATCCGTTTATGTACGCGATTTCACCTGAGTTTATCGTTCGTTTTTTGCACTTGGGTTTGCGGTAGACAAATGGTATCACATGTGCCTCTTAAACTTTAAAAGTTCTCTCATTGCTAAAGAAATTAGAGCTTATCCTTTGCTCATTTCTAAGCGGTGACGTTAGGAAGTTGGCCTACGGCAAAAAAGTCAACTTTTGAACTAAGACAGGTAGAATTTTTTTTTTCGACGGCAATCGATAGCCATTGATGAGCTGATCAAAGTAAATGTCATCCATTTTTTAGTACAAAAATTCCTTCATGAGATATACCAGTTTGAAAATTTCGAGGGGTTGACAACTTCAGTAGTGAGGTGCAGACTGAAACCAAAAAGAGGCAATACCAGTTGTGAGAAATGTAGGGGACTTGTAAGCAACAGTCGACTGTTAGCTCATAATCATCTTCGGCGATGAGGGGTTTTCAGCTTTTGCTACTTGGTGTATCTGTTATTTGTTTCCGGTGTATTCGATGGTAAGAACAATTTGGTTCCCAATGGTAAGATATGCAAGGGACTTGTAAGTAATAATCGGCTGTTATGCTACAATCATATTCAGTGATGAGGGGTTTGCCACTTCTGCTAGCTGGTGTACTTGCTAGCTGGTGTACCTGGTATTTGTTCCGGTGTATTCGATGGTAAGAACAATTTGGTTCCCAATCATAAGACATCATAGGGACTTTAGTAATAATCGGCTGTTATGGTACACTCATCTTCAGCGATGAGGGGCTTGCAACTTTTGTTAGCTGGTGTATCCATTATTTGTATCCGGTGAACTTTGATGTCTATCACGGAAGAGGGACTTGTAAGTAAGAATCGTTTCACGAGGGGCTAGAAATTTGTGCAAACTGGTTCACATTGTATGTGATTTCTGTAAATCTGACGGTAAGAAAGTTTGTATCCATGGTCTATCGCTGTAACCTAGGGCTACAAACGATAATGTAAAACAATGAGGTAGTTCGTAATAACTAATCGTGTCATCTGTGGTATTATAATCCTGAAAAGTTATGGATAGCTTTATAATATCAACTAGATTATATAAGATATTGTTCCAAGTTTTCATCCGTCTTGATGTCTACGATTGAAAAGGAAAAAGTTCAACTGACTGAAAAGTCAATTTAGTCCCTTCTTCCGATATTCTTTTGTTGTTGTTTTTTCAACGCTGAAGAATAGCTTTTGATCATAGCCTCGTTTTTGTTGCAATAGCACTGCCGCATCAATGCTGCAGCACTTCTTTGCTTTTGCATAATATGCGTTTTTGGATTCACTTTCTTCTTGGTTGAAGCGGGAGCGCTGCAGCATCTTGCAGGTAAGCACGGACTTGGTCAGGGAGCAAGTCCGTGATTCTCGAGAAGCGCTGCCGTCTTCCTAGGAAGCGCTGCAGTGCAAAAACGGATGCAGAAAGGATCAGTCCGGAATCGGCCGAGAAGTGGACCTGCAGCATGCAACAAAAACGAGGCTCATTTGATTATTTTTTTTAGAACATACAGTTTTAAAAGCTTCAATAAGTTGACAACTTCAGCATTTAACGGACAGCGAAGGAACAAAACCAAAGTGTTGCTCTCGCAAAACTTTAGTCGGCGAAGCCAGACAAAGATTGCCACAACACTTCACGTTGCCCAGGCAACGTAGGTCTAGTTTCAGATCTGTTTCAATCAATGCTATTCTAAAACAAGAGCTACGAGCTCATTTGGCACTTGTACGAGTAGGCTGTACAAGAACGACACCTCACTAATCTTTGCATTTTGCCAGATTTCACTATTTTTCGTGTTGGTTATTCTCCGAAAGAGTTTTCGCGCCTCATGCTACAGATGCGTAAAACCGGTTATCTGGATCTGGATATTTAGTTTAACTCATTTCTGAGCAGTTCCGGCATCGTCTCGATTGTCTGTAGCAAATGCACATGACTGTTCAAACTTTCATTGCAATAAATCCATTTGTTTGATCCCTAGACGTGCTACACAATTTCTGGTACTCACTCTATCTCCACATACCGTGGCCGAGTCTGGTTTGGAATAAAAACAAATCGACCACCTAAAGCATCTTCTTTTATACCATCTATCAAGTTTCACTAGAATCTGAGCATTTTTGGAAAGTTCCGGTACATCCCCCCCCCCTCCCACCAACGTTGTCGGAGCCGGTTCGGGCCCAATCTCTGAATTCCCTGTTCCTGTCCATCAAGTTTTACTGAAATTGGAGCATAGCCTATCAGCAAGTTTCCAGTACCCCCCCCCCCCCTACCTTGGCCGAATCCGGTCCGGACGCCAAATAACAAATCTAGGCCGCATAAACTCGGCACTGTCGAATTTGCATCTCATTCGGTCCATATTTCTCTTCTCTTGCTCCGCAAAAAATGCTCGGATCTAGGAACGGAAGTTTCCAGGGGTATGTTGTGTCAGGTTCTTAAGTCAAGATAATTCGGGTCAATAATATATGGCTTAATCGCTTTCAAATACAGATATATATATGCCTGCAAAGTTTCGTTGTCGTTTTACATCTGGAACTATTCTAACTCACGACTACCGGAATTCCAGGAAACCCCCTCCAACTCCCCCCACAGAGCTGTTCTCAAGTCAATCTGTTTGGATCCCTGACATACATGCCAAGTTTCATCGCCCTAGGACATTAGGAAGTATGCCGAACTCACGGGATCGCTAGAAATCCGGACCCCCACCCCAACTCCCCCACAGTGCCCTGATCCGGTCCAGTTATGTCAATGACGCGTCTAGGACTTGTGCTTGTTTTTCCCACCAAGTTTCATCTCGATCCCTCCACTCTAAGCATTTCTCAAAATTTCCGGCTCCCTCCTCCAACTCCCCCCAGTGTCATCGGATCCGGTCCAGATTTAAAGTGAGATGTCTGAGACACGAGGTCATCCTAAATATCAACTTTCATCAAGATCCGATCACCCGTTCGCAAGCTAAAAATACCTCAAATTTTGGCTTCACCCTCCCTCCACTCCCCGCCCCCCCCCCCCCAGATGGTCGAATCGGGGAATTGACGAGTTCCTATTTAATCTGGTCGGGTCCCAGACATGCCTGTCAATTTCCATCATCCCAGCACATCAGGAAGCACGGAACTCGCGGGATCACTACAAATTCGGACTTCTCCCCCCCCCCCAACTCCCCCAAAGTGAGCGGATCCTTCCGGTTATATCAGTCACGTATCTAGGACTTTTGCTTGTACTTTCCACCAAGTTTCATCCGGATCCCTCCACTCTAAGTGTTTTCCAAGATTTCCGGTCTCCCCCTCCAACTCCCCCCAATGTCACCGGATCCGGTCTGGATTTAAAATGGAGGCTCTGAGACACGAAGTCCTTCCACATATCAAGTTTCATTAAGATCCGATCACCCGTTCGTAAGCTAAAAATATCTCATTTTTCCTATTTTTTCCGGATTCCCCCTCTCTCCACTCCCCTCCAGATGGTCGGATCGGGGAATCAACCATTTCTATTTTAATCTGGTCCAGTTCCTGATATGCCTGCCAAGTTTCATCGTCCTAGCTTATCTGGAAGTGCCCGAACTAGCAAAACCGGGACCGACAGACCGACTGACGGACAGAAATTACAATCGCTATATGGCACTTGAGTAAGCTCAAGTGCCATAAAAAAATCATAATTTGTCTTATGGTAATTTAGTGTTAAACAATTCGAATCAGCCCATGATATAAATTCAGTGAGAGCTGTTTTCATTTTTTGGAACAATGAAGGTAGACTTTCACATGCAAACATGTATCATCTGCGAACAGTAGGATATTAGCTTCAGTTAAATAATATTGTATTTGATTAACATAAATAAGAAACAATAGCGGTCCTAATATTGACCCTTGCGGAACTCCACGCGTTATAAAATGGCTCTCTGATGTTACGTTGGAATTATAAGAACTTGCGCCCTATTACTTAAATACGAACCAAACCATTGTAAAGCTACCCCCCTACCCCTATTGATTTAAGAATCTGGAAAATTCTTGGGGCGAAATATGTGCAGCAGTTCCCTGGTTAATTTACAGAATAAAAAAGTGTCATTTTCCCACGGGTCCGAAAGTGCTGCCATCTATTGTTTCTACCCGTTTCTGTTTGTGATTTCAGTTGAGTTTATCATTCCGTTTCTTACATTTGGGACTGAGGAAGATAAATCAAATCAGGTGGGCCTCTTAAACTTTAAAAGTTCGCTCACTGCTGAAGAAATTAGAGCTTGTCCTTTGCTCCTTTCTAAGTGGTGAAATTAGAAAGTTGGCCTACAGCAGAAAAGTCAACTTTTGAACTAATCCAGACAGATTTTTTGTTTTTCGACGGGGTTCGGTAGACCTCGATGAGCTGATCAAAGTATGAATATGAATGAATATATATTTAATAGCCAATTGGCCGTACAAAATACATGAGTTACAATACACTTTACATCACTCAATACTTATCTTTATTTAACTAATACACTCTTTAAGAATTGGCATATTTTAAGTATCTTAGCTTTATTTTTTGTTTCAAGAATATCGGGGAACTTGATAGTATACCCATTAAGAAAGTGTCTCCTGAGGTCTGAGAGTTGCTCGCATTCAACCAAAAAATGGCCCTCTTCCTCTGTATTAAAGCACAGGGGGCATTCTCGCTTACTATTTGGGATCTTAAAATCCCAATTACTCCGACCACGTACTGGCAGGCAGTTCGCTCGAAGCTGAAACCACAGGCGCAGGCTCTCCGCCGGTAGGTATAGCTTGAAGTAAAATTCCATTCCGAAAATCTGCTTAACTTCTTTGTAGTATTTTAATGTATCTGAATTTTGCGTCCGTTCGTACCAAGCTTGAACCTCTTGTTCTTCTAACACTCTTGTGAATTCACGTATGAAGCTGGTCGGGTCTCCTTCCGGCCCTCTTCCTTCATTCCATATGTAAGAAAGACCTGCATTAGTATGTGCCATCTGTTTTTTGGTACAAAAATTCATTCATGAGATATAACAGTTTGAAAGTTTGGAGGGGTTGATAACTTCAGTAGTGAGGTACACACTGAAACCAAAAATAGGCCGATCCCAATCGTGAGACAGGTAGGGTACTTGTAAGCAACAGTCGGCTGTTAGACCATAATCATCTTCGGCGATGAGGGGTTTGCAATGTTGTTAGTTGGTGTACCTATTAATTCTATCATTTCTTTCCTGTGTATTTGATCGTGAGAACATTTTGGTACATGTCTATCAAGGGGATATGGACTTGTAAGTATGAATCGGTTGCTAGAAGGGGTTCATGAGGGGCTAGAAACTTGTGAAAATTGGTGCATATGTTTTTATCTCTATAAATAAGAGGGTAAGGGTCTAAGAGTAAGGGTCTCCTTGGTCTATCCCTGTAACATAGAGTTAAGTCTTTGAGGGGTTGACAACTTTAGTGGTAGGGTACAAACTCAAAGAAAGAATAGGCGGAACCCAATTGTGAGACATGTCAGGGACTTGTAACTCTTGTAAGTAACAATTGGCTGTTATACCATAATCATCTTCGGCGGTGAGAGGTTTCCGACCGTGTTAGCGCAACGGATACAGATGATAATGTAAAACAACGAGATAGTTTCGAAATAATTAGCAGAGTGGCATCTATTGTACTTTGATCCTGAAAAGTTACGGATAGCTTTATAATACCAACTAGATTGTGTAAGATAATGTTCCAAGTTTTCACCAGTCAGGATGTCGGCAATTGAAAAGGATAAAGCTCAACTAGCGGCAAGATCAATTTAGTCCCTACTTCCGATATTCTGTTGCTGTTGTTTTTGGGATCCCAAAACGTAAGTGAAGGGATACCTATGACATCGCAAAAGTTGCCCGTCTGTCCGTCCGTCCGTCCGTCTGTAAGCACGATAACTCTCGAAGGGAACGAGATATTTTGATGAAACTTGGTGTGAGGGTTCGTTGGGTCGTCGGCCCAGTCAAGTTCGTAGATGGGCTTTGTAGCTCTACATTTAGGGGTGGGGGAGGGGATTCAAATTAAGGGACAAACAAAATATTTTGAAACAGCTAATGTGATAGTCGATTATGGGGTAAAAAGACATGCTGAACACGACGGTGAAAACTATTTTGTCATCGGAATAGTAGTTCGGCCAGAATCCGGCCAAAACCGGAAAGTTTGTTGAAAGTAAAAGTTTTATTTGAAGTTGATTAGATGTTCGATTTAGGGGTAGGAAGACATGCTGAAGACGATGGTGAAAATTATTTTCTCGACGGACAAGTATTTCGCCCGGAATCCGGCCCAAACCAGAAAGTTTGTTGAAAGTAAAAGTTTTATTTGAAATTGATTAGATGTTCGATTTAGGGGTAGGAAGACATGCTGAAGACGATGGTGAAAACTATTTTCTCGACGGACAAGTATTTCGCCCGGAATCCGGCCCAAACCGGAAAGTTTGTTGAAAGTAAAAGTTTTATTTGAAGTTGATTAGATGTTCGATTTAGAGGTAGGAAGAGATGCTGAAGACGATGGTGAAAACTATTTTCTCGACGGACAAGTATGTCGACCGGAATCCGGCTCAAACCGGAAAGTTTGTCAAAATTAAAAGTTTTATTTGGAGTTGATTAGATGTTCGATTTAGGGCAAGAAGACATGCTGAACACTTATGTGAAAACAATTTTCTACCCGGACATGTAGTTCGTCCGGAATCCGGCCAAAACCGGAAATCTGTTGGAAGTCAAAGTTTTATTTCTAGTTGATTAGATAAGCGATTTAGGGGTAAGAAGAGATGCTGAGTCCCTGTATGAGAATCATATTTTACCCGGACATATAGTTCGACCGGAATCCGGCTGGAATCGGAAAATTTATTATAAGCTAAATTTGTATTTGAAGTTGATTAGATGTTCATTACTGGGGAAAGAAGATACCCTGATGTCGTCTTTGAGCTTTCTTTTTTCGCCGGACCGGTAGTTCTGGAGTTCGGCCGGAACCGGGAAATTGGCAGAAGTGGCAGGAAGTTTTCGTCAAAACAGATATGACTTGTAGGGGTAAGCACACATGCTGAATCCAAATCTGAACTTGGTTTTCTCAGGTGATTAGGTATTCGGCCTTAATCTGTTTCTGAATTTTAATTGTAAAAATGTTCAAGGAGTCTGGCGAAGACTGGATCTGGCTAAGACAAGACCCAGTTGTCTGGATCAGATATTGAATTTTTGGGATCCCATTGAAACCTTTGGTCTTGTTTTACTTGTAAGCAAAAATCGACTGTTACACCATAATCCTTTTCTATGATGAGGGGCTTGTAACTTTTGCTAGTTGGTGTACCCATTAATCCTATTCTTTGTTTCTGGTGTATTTGAACTGAAAACAATTTGATACTATGTCTATCAAGGGGAGATGGACTTGTAAGTAGGAATCAGTTGCTAGAAGGGGTTCATAAGGGGCTAGAAACTAGTGCAAATTGGTGCACATTTTATTTGATCTCTTGAAATCTGAGGGTAAGAAAATGAGTCTCCATGGTCTATCACTGTAACTTAGAATTAAGTCTTTGAGGGATTGACAACTTTAGTGGTAGGGTAAACACTCAAACAAAGAATAGGCGGAACCAAACTGTGAGACAAGTCAGGGACTTGTAACTAACAGTCGGCGATTACACCCTAATCACCTTCCGGGCTTCCGACTTTTCCTATGTGTACCTATTTTGATCCGGTGTTTGGATGATAAGAAAAGTTTGGTTCATGTCGTTGTTCAAGAATCGGTTGCTAAGCATTGCCATGTTCATGAGATGCTAGAATGGCTTGTGGTGATGATCTTTCACTTTAACGCACAAGTAAAGCATAGAAATGACAATGTGAAACAACGATATATGTTACGCAATAATTAGTGGAGGTATTTTGGTATTTTGAACTAAAAGCTATTGATAGCTTTATAATGCCAACTAGATTATGTAAGATAAGGCCGGGAACCGGGAGCCGTACTTTATGTCCTAAGGGCTACGGAACCGGTGGTTCTCACGGAAATCAAACCATATGAGCTGCGATTCCGGGATCTGACGTCATTAACTAACGGAAACTTGTATGTGTTGCCTCCCGTTCCGGTAGTAAGTGGTAATAGCTCACGGAAACTTCATCGCACCAGCTTCTCGTCCGGTAGCCTAACCGAATTGTGTACTCAGAAGTTAGGGAGCCGGTAGTTGATACCGGAAACTGTATAACTGGAGTTTCTGTTCCAGTAGCATATACGTGGAATACAGAACTCACGGAATAGTTTGGATGAAAGCTAGGATGCCGGGATTTTCACAGAACTAGAGAAAATAACATGGAAAAATCCACTACCGGAACCCATGTATTGAGAGCTAAGGTACCGGTAGCAACTACTATTTGGTTGAAAATGACCAGCTCACGGACACAAATGGCTATGGGCTAGGGTTCCGGTAGTGACAAAAATATAAAAAGCTGAACTCGCGCACCCATGTCAGTACAGACTAGGAAACCGGAAGTGAATATTTTTAACTCACGGAACCCAACTTCTGCGGGCTGGGGTTACAGTGATTCCGTGAGCTGTACCGGACTCGAAGTCAATATTGACACGTGTCCGTGAGTTTGCAATTTTAATATTTGGCACTTCCTGTTTCCTAGTCTACCCTGACATGGGTCCGTGAATTCATTTTTTGTTTTATTGTCAGTACCGGAACCCTAGCCCAAAGCTATCTGTGTCCGTGAGCTGGTCATTTTTCAACCAAATAATAGTTGATACCGGTACCTTAGCTCTCAATATATGGTTCCGTTAGTGGATTTTTTCTATGTTACTTTCTCCAAGTCAGCGAAAATCCCGGAATCCTAGCTCTCATCCAAACTATTACGTGAGTTCTATATTCCACGTAGACACTACCGGAACAGACGCTCCAATTATACAGTGTTCGGTATCAACTACCTTCTCCCTAGCTTCTGAGTACACAATTCCGTGAGGCTACCGGACGAGAAGCTGGTGCGATGAAGTTTCCTGGAGTTATGTCCACTTACTACCGAAACGGGAGCCATTACATACAAGTTTCCGTTAGTTAATTATGTCAGATCCCGGAATCGCAGCCCATATGGTTTGGTTTCCGTGAGAACTACCGGTTCCGTAGCCGGTAGGACATAAAGTACGGCTCCCGGTCCCTAGACAGTGCCATAAGATAATGTTCCAAGTTTCCACAAGTCACAATGTCTACGATTGAAAAGTATAAAGTTCAACTGGCTGCAAAGTAAATTTAGTCCCTACTTCCGATATTCTGGGGGGGGGGGGGGGTTTAACGCTGAGGGATAACCATGTGATTACAGATTGTGCCATCAGTTCAGAAAAATATTCTTCATGGATTGGAACATACCATTTTGAAGACCTCGATGGGCTGAAAATGCAGTATTTAACCCTTAGCAAACCAAAGTGTTGCTCTCGCAACACTTCCCGTTGCCCAGGCAACGTAGGTCTAGTTCAGGGGGGCAAAAGTATGAAATCTACTGATATCTAGCCTAAAATCAGTCAACTTTCAAGAAAAGGACTCATCCACTCCCGACTATAGTGTACCAAATCTGTTTTTGGGTTTGGGATCCCCCCCCCCACCCACCATCGGGAAAAAATTCAAATTTTAGTTCCAAAGCACCCACCACACCACCGCAAATGGTCTAGATTGATGATCTGGATAAGTTTATGGACAATATCATGCCGATATTTCGATAATTTCGACGTTTTGAGCAAAAAACAACAACAAACAAGCTGCCTCATCTACAGCACGACAGTGTTGCAGGAGGGATATCCAACCTCGAATTTATATGACCTCGAACTTGGCCTGAAAACCTTACAAGGAAATTTCTTTGGACTCCAAAACAGGTCCTAGATCACGCAGGGTTTCCTTTTTTTACAGTTAAGATCTTTTTAGGACTGGAATGAAATTTCCTTCCATCCTTTTTAGGCCAAGTCAGGGCCAAGTTCGAGGTTGTGTAAATTCGAGGTTGGATACCCCTCCTGTACACCAAGGAACAGAATCCAACACACTAACTAAACCGAAACCGTCGAGATGGAACTTGGTGGGAAGAACAAGCATAACCCACGACACATTATTGATGGAACATGACCGGTTCAGTGCACTGTGAGGAGAGTTGAAGGGGGTTTCCCGGTAATTCCGGTAATCGCGAGTTAGGGTGCTTCCAGAATCCAGACGGGCTAGGATGATGATACTAAGAGGCGACCAGATTAACTTGGAAATAGTCATCTCTCCGATCTGAAAACCTTGGGGGGAGTGGAGGGAAAGGAAATTACAAATCTTGTGTCATGCGCGACTTTCGAACGGGTGATCGGATCCGAATAAAACTTGACAACTGACAAGAGGACATATCACAAGTGTTTTATATGATGATACAGACCGAATGCGACAACTGTCGGAGGGGGGGGGGGGGGTAGCTAGCGGGACCGCAAATATCGTAATACGCTTAAAGTGGAAGGATCGGAGTGAACTAGTGGGAATAACAAGCCTTTGGTCTAGGTACAGCATATCGGGCTCGATCTGGCAACTGTGGGGGAGTTAGAGGTGGGTCCCAGAATTCCAGTGATCGCAAGTTAAGGTACTTCCAGTTGTGCTACGACGATGAAACTTGACAGACACACTACGGACCCGACAAGACTGACTTGGAAACCGCCATTTCCCGGTCCCGACCATTGTGGGGGCATCTGAGGGAGGAAAAAGCTGGAAACTTTCGACATGCATAACTTTCGAACGGGTGATTATAACTGAATGCAACTTGATAATTAGCAAGAGCTGTGTTCGTTGCACTCCGTGCCATCTCTGGTGTTATGTCACTGGTGTCCGGTTCTTCCCTTGTAACACGTATTTTGGTTGACGGGTGGGTAGTCACCGGTGAGTGCAAAAACGGCCTAAATTCTGGGTTTTGCGCGAAACCCCGTCAATTGAGTAAAAGTTCCTAACTTCTCGCGTAAAGCCAGGCACCCGAGCAGGTTCTGGTTAGTCCGCACCGGTGAGATGAAAACCGGACACCAGTTAGTTCAAAAACGGGTAGAATAACTTATAAGAATAACCGGAGACGACCGGTCGACCCGTGACAAAGAACGGAAACTATGTGGGATCGAGCACCAGAAACCCCATGACATGCTTCGCCCATTATGGAATGCTCGGGACCGGACTTGGCGGAAAGGAAAAACCTAACTTCTAGACAATCATTTGTAGCACTGGGGCGGATCCGGGCATTACCGAATGAGTTGAGAAGGGAGGAAGGCCCGTTAATTTTGTGGCATTCAGAACTCTGGTACGACTGACAAAACTTGAAGACCCCTTAAAGTACGCATGTTAACATCAATGTGCTGAAAGTAGTTTTATTTAAACGATACCTACATTTTCATGGTCCGCAAGGGCCCATGATCATTTGTACTTCAAGGGTTTAGATTAAAAATTAATCCTGACCACCTTAAAGTGTCGATTTGTCGATCTATTTTGCACACCTACAGGGAAAGTTGCATGGAATGTTTGGGAAAAACCACAGACATACACTGTTCCTGAAGCTTTCCAGTAGATCAGGGTCTCAAAGACTTAAAATAGTTGACATGATACAAACTGTACAAACGGATCAGACAACAATTGACGAGGTGGAAGGTGGTCATAGTCTGGGGCCCAAGTATCAAAATGTGAAAAGTAGCTTTCCCGTCGGGGGCAGCTGATCCGACGATGGATCCTAGGTAAATCGACCACGCTGATTTCGAATCTGGGCGGGATACTGGGATCAGACATGTGCTAAAGATGTTACGCACCAACACTCAAATTCGGATGTCTTGGCGTTCCATTTCATTTTTCTAAAGCGAAACGAAAACTATTATCAGTTAACCAGCTACGGTGATTCCAACTCTGACTAATCACTATCCTTCAGAAACAATTGAAAAGTTTATTTAAGGTGAAAGAGTACATTTATTAAAACCATATTTGCAAAAGTTAGTCCTGTCAACTTTCATATTTAATCACAAATGAGTTAGGCTTCGAAATCCTCTTCTTCCTCGTCTATTACAATGACATTGACACATTTCCCCCCAGATGCGCATAGTAAATCACGAGATCTCTTGGTTACAGCACATGAGCATTTTTGCTGCAAGATTTCTTGCAGGCACAAAAAACACCGACCACACTGTCTGGAAAAATATGGCCCATCAGTTGCCACTGCTTTTGCTCCCCCCACGTATCTCATCGGCCCATCCATAGTCCAGTGGGTTCAAAGAGACAGGTATTGGGTCGTGAGCTTGCGTCTACACGGAAAATTGCAAAAATGCACGCAGCCAGTGCAAAAAAAAAAAAAAAGATCTGTCCGTGGGTGACAGCCACATGGGCTCCTTTTGCGTGGTAAAAGATGTATACGGAGATCATTTTTAGGCAATTCTTCAGCCGTTTCATAGTATGGCTGTCACTCTGCTTTAAAAGGACAGACAAGTTTTCTCTGATTTGTGATGTCTTGTACACACTACCATCATTTACACTTTGGTTCAATTTCCATCACAAGTTCCTCAAGCATTTATCGAGATACCTGGCCTTCTCTGCAACAAGATCACGACCCCTACATCCAGAAGCAAGAAGAATATCATGCTCAGTTAGTGCATAAGCATGTTCAATTACTATGTTAACGCTCCTTGACGCTTCAGAAACTCTGCGAAGTTGAGACTCTGGCCTCTCTTTACATTCTTTTTTCAGGTAAAAGAGGAAAGTGTCAGTATATGAAAAGTCAACACTTTGAGACCTTAACTGTAGGACCATGGGACTAGGAGTCGGTGTTGATGTCCAAGTTGCACAGTGTCAGAAGTCCCATCAGCTAACAAGACTGAGGACTCAGAAGTGGAAAAAAGCTTTTTCCTGCAAGTTTCATGCAACACACAATCACAAAAATCAGGTTTTGACATTGCAGTCATGAGCTTTTTTGCAGCAAGTCACTTAGCTTGTCTAACACTTTAGCCTGTGACCAAGGAGCGATGTCAGTTGTTTGGCACAAATACACATAGAAAAGTCATCAGTTTTCTCTTTTATGGGCTGTTGGCAAACAGCATCCATTTTTGGCAAACCGTAACCATCTACAATCTCTTCTTCCACTGATTAAAGATTGAGAAACCCCTTGATAAACTTTTCATGATATTTGGCCTTCTCACTGCATGCCACCAAAGATTTAGGTGCTGGCAATAGCAGCACCTGCCATTGTAGTCATCAGAGGCCTATAGTGCCTGTCTCTTACTGTCTTCAATGTATCACTGAGCTTGTCCAGGACTCAAGCCTCTGATAAAGGAAGAATATCCGTGTTTGGCACAAAATAAGAAGTCAGATTTCTCCTCTTTCTTTAGGCTATTCGCAATCCGGACCTGCTTCTTGGTCAGTTGATCCATTCAATTTCCTGTAAAGAATAAAATATGTTACAACACCATAGGTACTTAGATATTATAGTATTAACAAACCTTGCAATTACAGAGGAATTTACAGTTGTTAAAACAATTATAATACAATAAAATTTGTTGATTTTTAGCTTGGCTAACTAGTGGCAAACAAAGACCATAAAATATCTCATAAGAAAAAGAAAATAAACAATACAAACACATATTAGGGACATGGTTAGCCTTTTATAATAATGGAGATTTTTGCAAGTAAACTTTATTCTGACTACCATAGTTGTGCGTAGCAGCTTCAGGGTTCTGTATTTTTCCCTGTACCCTACTAATGATCAAACCACAGGATATGAAAATATTTCTGCTGACTAGTCGGAGACTCACAGCATCTAGGTTATTCACTAAGCTACTGATTTACTGTAACCCGACTTTGCTACTGAGCTTCTCAGCCTTTTTAGCTGTTCAAATTAGTTAAGTCATCATAAAAAAAAATGGAAATAGCCATGTGGCATGGCCGACAAGCGTCAGACATCCGTACAGTATGTACAGTAAACAGGGGCGTCACAACTGTGGGGGGGGGCGACCCTTCCAAATGTAAATATTCCTTCAGCCCAAGCTGACTGCGAATCATATTTGATGGTGCAAAATGGATACGTCAGCTGAATTTTCTTGGAGCTACAGGAGTGTTGCATGAAGCTGCCACCCTAAACTCCTATTTTGGGGAAATGACTTAGGGAAAAAGAGTAAAGGTTGAAATAAAATTCAGTGGAGTATCCTGAAAGGAAGCTTAGAACCTTCGCTTTCTGCTGGTACCATAGTTTACTTGTAATTGTTCCAGACTAAGCTGGAGAACACAAAAGAATATAGGCACCCAAGTGATCATGAAGTCGCCCACTTTGCTGAAAATGGTATTTTGCTACATGGTGAAGCCAGCTGTTTGGTCAGAGAAGTTCCTTGACCTTTTGCAAATAACAAAATTTGCTGTTTTCTTGGAATTTGCATGATTTTTCTGGGGGTGGCAGCTTCATGATCCAAGGTGGCAGGATCATGTACCATGGCCAATTGGGGGGTGGGCGGTGCCATAGTAAGGGCAGCTTCATGCAACACTCCTGTATACTTCGGCTGTTCTTGGCAAGGGCCTCTTCAGGCTCAAAACCGCTCAAGTTGGAAAAAGGAACCCTTCCCGCAAGTTCATTTTCCAACTTGAGCGGTTTTGAGCCTGAACAGGACCCTTGCCAAGAAGGGCTGAAATATAGCTCCAATAAAATTCAGCTGACGTATCCATTTGGCACGATCAAATATCCTCCAAATGTGTCCGGCCAGTCTTTAAAAAATAACTTAGTTGGCGTGAAGCACTGCAGTTTTCCGTCAAAACAGTTTTTTTTTTTCATGAAAACAGTTATTTTTCCTGAAAATCAGTTGATTTTTTGTCAAAACAGTCATTTTTTTAAATCAGTCAATTATTTTTCAAAGCTGTCATTTTTGTTTTTGAAAACAGTTCTTCTTTCTGCAACAACAGTCAGTAAATACCTTGCCCCCCCCGCCTGACAAACATTTCAGCTAGTAACGCCTCTGACAGTGACAGTAATTTAGCATAGCCTCCGGCCTCCAAAATTGAGGCTTTTATAATGGACTGACTAACAGTTCTGTAACATTCACAAAAAAAACAATACATACCACAAATAATCTTAAACTCTCGACAGTCCAACTTATTTGCTGTTTAATCTGGGCCTATAAGCAAGTGGAGATTTCTACTACCTAAAAGGCCTTAACCCACACTCAAGAACAACCAGATTGCAGCTCTGCCTGAATGATTTTTACCTGTTTATTCTTCTTAATATCCTCCAATTCTCAGGTGAAATATCTTGGAATTCTTGGTTTGTAAACACTATTGCCACTTTTTCTGGTCTGGAACATGTGACTTTTGGCCGCAAAAGATTGTTTGCTTACTTTTTATATTTACTTGCAAGGAACCGGTCGTAGAATTTTGGCTTGTTCTGTCGAAGAAGTGAAAACCGTCATTAACCGCAGATTTCTGCGACAGGCGGCAACGCTGCTTCTGAAATGTTCGAATGTTTGTTTACGTCTGCTTGCTTTTGATTGGTCGAAAGTTGGACCGCGGATGTAACCGCACAAACCGCAACCGCAGAATAGTTAGAGTGTAAGAGGTTAGAAAAGCATGTCCGATATACCAAAAAGCTGTATCCCGGTAACTTTCGTGAGTAACAGAACGTACGCGAGGTCCTGTGATCTCTAGAGGTGTTGCCCCAGTAAGACCCTTCACTTTTAGAAGGAGAAGACTTTCGGTTCAGTGGACCCCAGACTATCACCGGAAATCTCGTGGCACGCTTATAGTTAGGTATCGGGGTGAGACTTAGCAAGACGAACAAGTATAAGCCATATACATCATTTTTAGAACCGGACCGGATCAGGGCACTGTCGGGAGAGCTGAAGGAATCCCGGAGAAATCCCGGAAATCTTGTGACGTGCTTAATTCTGGAACTTGACAAATGACACAAGCAAACATCTTGGATGTTCCGTTTAATTCTGTATTAGGGACCTGACTGGATTGTATAACTTTCAAACGAGTTGTCAAGTTTGGATGGTACTTAAAGTATAACGATGACACCAAAATCCTTCTATTCTGAAACAATCGTCAATGAATGGAACAACCTTTACAAATTCACTATTTCATTCCGTCTTATGATGAAAGGGATCTCAGGGATGAGCGCAAACCCTATCCGATGCATACATTGTTCCTCGTTGTGTCTTTTGATGACACGATACTCGTTGTGACTTCTGATGATACAAACCACGTGGGGGCGGTGGGAGGGAGGCAGAGGCAGTCCCTATACATTTGTAAACAACATCTCAACCAATAGTAGTAGACAGATCTAATCCAAACTTGGTGGAAAGGTATAGCTAGGGTCCTAGATATTCCTTCCGATCGACCACAAGGAATTCGATCCAACCATGTAGGGGAGGTTGAAGAAGACAAAATATGCTTTTTCGACCCCGGTCATGGGAGCCTTAAGTTCTTGTCAACCGCGGCAGAAAGAGTTGCCGGATATGAACCAAACTTTTTGGGACGTTAGAGCCAGTGTCCTAATAATGCATTTTGAAGACCGAATCACATCACCTTAGTTTTGTCTGCACACCACAACACCACCAAGTGATGTGGTGCCAGAGTTCATGTGGGGGTCCGACTGGGTGTGAACCACATCAAAAGGCAGAACTACAGCCCTAGCTCTAACTTCCCAAGTTTGGTGACATCCAGCAACTCAGTCTGGTACCTGGTTCAACCTGCTGTTCAGACAAATTTTGACCTCCTCCCGACAGCGTTTGGATCATCAAGAAACGCAACGATGTACAGTTTTTTTATTCACTTATACTATTTTTTCCACAAAGAAAAAGGGTCCTTTTACGGAAATTATGTGTCTCCTTCCGTTGCTCGTATTTTGGATTTATGTCTATCGTTTACAAGGGGTCCTCTTTGGTTAGCCAAATCGGTCCCGTTTTTGTTTTTACTTGGGTCCGGTTTTGTTTGTCAGAAGGGTCCGGTGGTAACGGGTCTTGGGTCCCGTTCTCGGAGGACCTGTCACAGTGGTTCTGAAAACTAAATTGGGCTTGTCCTTACACTATACGCGAAAAAGGTAGAAATAAAATAAAATAAGTAAGTCTAGTGCAGTAGCAATTACTGGGGAGGACCTCCCGTACTCGAGTATGCCGGAAGATAAAATTTGTTTCTGGGCACAGATATAAGTTGAAAGGCAGTCATATAAACATGAGTACCAGAAAATTACCAGGAAATAAACTTGTTCCTATGCAGTACACAAAAAAGCTTCTAGGTTCAATATCGCCTTAAAACCATCTCTACGAGCTATCGAATGATATGTTGCACGTCCTAAAAATAAAATGAAACTGACAAACCACCCACCCTATTTATCAAGGTATAAAATCCCAAATTTTGTAACTTTGAAGGGACCCACCAGGGATTAAATCCACAATTTTCGGACCAAACCACCCACCCTCACCCGGCTAGATGTCATAGATTTTAATACCTGTGCCCCCCTGGTCTAGTAAAACATTCGTTTTCTCGTAAATTTTCGAAAAAAGGAAGAATGGATATGGGCCGGTAACTGCTTGGGTCAGTTTTAGTCTTTCCTTTGTGAAGGGGTAGTAGATGTGCTACTTTTAGTCTTTCTGGGAAAGTCCCCGCTTCAAGTGACAATATTATTAAATATGCTAAAATAGGGATGACAATTTGTTTGGTTGCCTTAACAATTTTTAACGATACTTCGCCAATTCCACAAGACTGTGATTTCAATTTCATGACTATTTCATCTATTTCTTTCTCATACCACTTCGCAAACAAGGAATTTAGAGGTTACATTTCGAGTTGGGCGTGTAGGGACAGGGGGGATTGTTGATCTTTTAGAGGCCTCATAACACAGTTATGAACCTTCCTCAGAAAAATATTTACACAGATTTTCCGCAATTTCTTTTCGATCATTAACAATATTATCTCCGAATTTCATCTTTTTGATTTGCTCTTTTCCTATATTACGGCCCATTACGTCATTAATTTCTGTCCGTTTTCTTCATATTTCCTTTGATTTGTTGAATTCCCTTTCATAATAAAGTTTTTCAGCATGCCTTTTAATTTTATTTAACTGATTCCGGTGTTCTTTGAAAAACTGGAGTTTCTGATCAGTTGGGTCTTTCAGATAATCCTTATACATCTTATTCTTCATTTTTACAGATGCAAGGATACCAGTCGTCATCCATTCCTTCCTTGGAATATTTTTGTTATTTCTTACCTGTTTAAATGGGCAACACTTATCTAACTCCTTCAGAAATGTGTCCATAAACAAATTATAAGCCTCATTTGCACACTTACTTTTAAAAACTTCCGAAAAATCAACATGATCTAAAATTTCACCTAGTTTTTTTAAACTCTTTTCTGACAAATCTCTATATTTAAGCTTACTTTTTGGAAGCCTGATACTGAAACTATCAATTTTACTAATTAACATAAGGTGGTCTGATCCATCGCTTATAAGAACAATGGCCGAACAACCTTTTAATAATTGACCATCACCGAAAATATTATCAATTAGAGCTCCCAACAACTGTGTTATTCTTGTGGGAATAGATGCTAGAGGATGTAAATAAGAGGACAACATGCTGTTAAGGAAATCCGCTCGCCCATCCGAATTCAACAAATCAATATTGAAATCACCCATTAAAACTAACTTTTTATTTTCACTGGTAATTTGAGACAGAACACCTTCAAAGGCGTCAATGAAATCATTATCAGAAAATGACGGTACTTTATATACTATTCCAAGTATCAACTTTTCTGCGCCAGAAACCTGTGTTTCAATAAACATAGTCTCAACTTTACCTTCAAGCCAGAGCGAAAGGTCATTTCTTACATTATAATCAATGTCACTTCTAACCAAAGCGGTTAATCCTCCTCTCTGCATGAAAGAACGACCTTTATAATCAACTTTATACCCTAGAATAGAAAAATCGATTCCATATACATTCTCATCATTTAAGAAAGTTTCGCATAGGCCTACAAACAACGGTTGGGAATTGAGACACTCAACTGCCGACGGAAGTGAAGATTTAGCCGATCTGAACCCTTGACAGTTCCAGAAAAGTAAAGAGTGACCTTTACTAGCATCCCATTCAGAAAGACCTTCAAGTTCAACGTACGAACTATCCTTTGCGGATTTTATTGGACCATCTTTCCAACCTGACCCATCAAGCGGGACCCAAACACTGACCCAAATGACTGGTTGATGTAAATGTCATCTGGACAAACAGCCTTGACTGTCCATGTACATGCGTTTCTATGTTCTCACATAGCTTACGTATTCTACCTTTCGCACACTTTTCTACATCGTTCTTTCCGGCTGTATTTTATGGCACTTCCAGCCTTCGGCCAAAGTACAATTTAGTTTACCGATCGCTTTTCGGTCGGTCTGTCAGTAGGTACGCTGATCGCGAGTTAGGGTAGGCTATTACGATGAACTTGTGAGGCACATTAGGACGTGACTAGATTGACTTGGAAATTTTCACTTTCCCGGATCCAACCACCAGGACTTCTGTGGCCTCCATAACTCTAGAACGACTGATCCGTTCTGAATGAAACTAGATAATGACCAGAGCACGCACCCTTAGCTTATGCCTTAGCTTTATCCTAGATGTTCTATCAGTAAGTCCAGACTAGAACCGACAAATGTGTGGGAGTTGCAAGTTACATTTCAGCTTTCAACTCTCGTTTTTCCATCTTGGGAAGTGAAATGTCGTTCAATGAATTAATTAACCAACAACTTCCAAATATAGTCCAGAAAAGCAAGGAACGCGTCTTGGCAAACTTCCGAATGGGAAGTTTGAATCAAGTTTGGTCCCTAGGGGCTACTGTCCTGTCACGGGAGTCTCACTGGGTCATTTCAACGGACATGAAACACCAAAAATAGCAAAGAGCACAAGGAAAAGCGGCCAAGCACCCGATAAACCCAATACGCGCTGGAAGGAAATCGAACAAGTCCTCGAGTTCAAGTACATTAGAGATTTACGTCTTAGAACACTTCTCAAAAGTTGTATACCACTTTGGTTTTATTTTCGGACTCTAAAAGGGAAAACGGAAATTATAAAGTAAGAATTAACTGACAGCAAAGCATTCCAGCTTTCTTTTGACATAAATAATGATATGACATTATTTCCCTGTTAAACGTTGTTTCTTTTTGGGATAACTTGGACGATCACGAAAGTATTGAAACACTGTTTACCTGGCCGCCACAGGCGAAAAAACAACAAAGTACAGCAAGCGGCATTAATTTAACTTTATTTTCTTAAGTTACTGTTTGCGCATATTACTGTGCATAAATACTTGCTCGGTCCAACTTATATCACATACTCTTTGTGTTGGTGTGTTGGTGCAAAGTCTTTTGTGATGTTGATGTTTTGACGGTAGGCTAACCTCCAGGCACTGAAAATTCTAGTTATAGCACTTGCCTTTCGGCCAAGTGCTATATGGCGATCGCAATTTCTGTCCGTCCGTCGGTCCGGGTTTTGCTAGTTTGGGCACTTCCACATAAGCTAGGACGATGAAACTTGGCAAGCATATCAGGGGCCCCAAGAGATTAAGTTGGAACTAGTCACTTCCCCGATATGGGCATTGTGGGGGGGGGAGTGGAGGGAGGGGGAATCCCGAATCTTGAGGTATTTATAACTTTTAAACGGGTGATCGGATCTTAATGAAACTTGATACTTGGAAAGACTTCATGTCTCAGTTTACCCACTTAAAATCCGAACCGGATCCGGTGACTTTTGGAGGAGCTGGAGGGGGGAGCCGGAAATCTTGGGAGACGCTTAGAGTGGAAGGACTGGGATGAAACTTGGTAGGAAGAACAAGCGAAAGTCCTAGATACATCATTGACATAAACGGACCGGATTTGGGCACTGTGGGGGAGTGGGGGTCCATTCTGGTGTTCCAGCGAGTTCAGTACGTCCTGGTGTAACAGGATGATGAAACTCGGCAGGAATATGAGGAATCCGAATATACCGACTTGATAATAGTCGTTTGCACGATTCGAACATCGTGGGGGGAGTAGAGGGATGGGGAATCCGGAGTCTAGTGGCATTTATAATTTTTGAACGGGAGATCGGATTTGGATGAAACTTGGCAGGTGGAAAGACCTATCGCCTCAGATGTTCGATGTCAAGTCCGGACCGAATTCGGTACTGGGGGGGGGGGGGGGGTGGAAACTGGCACCGAATTTTTGTGAAACGCTTAGTGTCGAGGGATCGGGATGGAATTTGATGGGAAAAACAAGCATAAGAATTAGATACTTTCTTGACAGAACCAGCTCATGGTGGGGCTCTTTAGGGGGAGCTCGAGAGGGTTTCCCGGAACTCGGGTGATTACGAGATAGGATACTTCCAGATGTGCTAAGGACGATAAAACTTGGCAGGCATAATAGTGACCCGGCAAAATAGACATAAAGAACCGACACAATGCTCGAGGATGACTTTTATTCCTGGGACCGACCATTTTTCGGGAAGTTGAGGGAGGGGGAATCCGAAAATTACTGACTTCGGTCGGTTGCGAAAAAATGGTCCGATTCAAGTGAAACTTTTTGGGTGATGAGAATTGATGACCTAGATATGCAAAGCATGTGTACGAACCCATGCGGCCAAGGTTGGGGGAGTTGGGGGGGGGGGGGGGGCGAAAACTTTGTGACATGCACAAAACCAAACGGATGGTCAGAACGGAATGCAACTTGGCAAGTACCAAGTCTATGCGGGCTAGATTTTTTATTTGGCGTCCGAACCAGATCCGACCAAGGTAGGAGGATGATGAAGTGGGAACCGGAAATTTTCAGATATGCTCTGATTCGAGTTAAACTTGATGGAAGGGAAGAGGAGATGTTAGATATGCGAAGATTATGATTGTGCCCAAGTCGTATTAGGGGGGAGTAGGGGGAGAGTCCCGGAAATGCTGTGGCTCAGGGGTTAAACAAGTGAAGTGATTAGAATGAAACTTGGAAAGAAGAGAGATTGTGTGCCTTATATTACATATCTTAGGGTCTTGACCGGATCCGAGCACGGTGGGGAGGGGTATCGGAATTCCCGGGAAAATGCTCAGATTTACTTTCTCGCTTCTCAAACCAACTACTCGTAACAGGTGCCATATGAGCTCGTAGCTCTTGTTTTTTTATGGCATTTGCCCTTCGGCCAAGTGCCATATAGCGATCGCAATTTCCGTCCGTCCGTCGGTCTGTTTGTTTGTTGGTCGGTCCGGGTGCTGGTTCGGGCACTTCCACGTAAGCTATGATGATGAAACTTGGCTGGCTTATCAGGGACACCAAATGATTAAGTTGGAAATCGTGACTTTCGCGATCCGAATAACGTGGGGGGAGGGGGAATCCGGAAATTTGAGGAATTTATAACTTTTAAACGGGTGATCGGATCTTAATGAACTTGGTGTTAGTAAGGACCTTGTGCCCCAGACGACGCGATTAAAATCCGGACCGGATCCGATAACTTTGGGGGGAGCTTGAGGGGGACGAAAAATCTTGGGAAACGCTTAGAGTGGAGGGATCGGGATGAAACTTGGTGGGAAGAACAAGCACAAGGCGTAGATTCATCGTTAAAATAACCGGTAGGGATTCCCGTCACTGTGGGGGGGAGTTTGGGAGGGGGAGATTCTAGTGATTCAGCAAGTTCAGTACTTCCCGATGTCCTAAGATGATGGAACTCGGCAGGATTATCAGGGATAGGAATAGACCGACTTGAAAATAGTCGTTTGAAGGATCCTAACATCGTGGGGAGAGTGGAACGATGGGGAATCCGGAATATACTTGGCAGACATATTAGTGACCCGACCAAATAGATTTAAGGACCCGACACAATGTCCTGGGAAGATTTCCGTACCTCGAGCCGACAATTTTTCGGGGAGTTGATGGAGGGGAATCGGCAATTTACTGACTTCCGTAGGTTGTGAACACATGGTTCGAATCAAGTGAAACTTTATGGGTGATAAGAACTGATGATTTACATATACAAAGCATTATCTGTCCGAACCACTTCGGACATGGTTGGGGGAGTTGGGGGGGGGGGGGGGGGGTCCGGAAACTTTGTGGCATGCTGAAAACCAAACGGATTGATCTAACGGGACACAAGTTGGACTAAGCAAATTCATGCGGCCTGGATTTGTCATTTGGCGTCCGAACCGGTTCCGACCAAGGTAGAGGATGATAACCGGAAATTTGCAAATATGCTCCGATTCGAGTTAAAACTGATGAACGGGATGAGGAGATATTAGAGATGTGAAGTTTAGGTGGCCAAGTCGTTTTCAGTCACAGTGAGGGGAGATGGAGGGAGAGTCCCGGAAATGTTGTGGCTCGCATAGGAACTGAACGAGTGGAGTGATTTGAATGAAACTTGAAGACTAGAGAGATTGTGTGCCTTAGATGACATATTTTAGGGTCCAGATTGAATCCGAGCACGGTGGGGAGGAGTACTGCAGATTTACTTTCTCTCTTCTCACGAGAAAGTAACTCTACTATGACGCGGAATATCTGAATCTGAACACAAACGCGGCTTTTCAGTGGGCAGTAATAAGCTTGGTGAAGACTACTTAGTGCCTGAACAAAAAAAAGGTTCAAAAATCTTTTTCGTTAAGCCTACGACACAAGTAGTACCACAAATCTGATAAAAAATTCCACTATTTGAAAATTGATTAATCGTGAACAGCGGAGCAGCGTAGTAAAACATTTTCATCGGGTCTTCAAGCCTCTTTATGTGAATAGGTGAGGGGGGTAACAAGACTGTCCCATCTCTGCCCTTTACAGTCAAACTTTACAGTTTAAAAAGATCCATCTCCGTCGAGATCTCCGTATCACAAATAAAAAATAAGCACAAGGACCTCTGTCTCCCGATCTCTACGGACATACGAAGTCGAATAGATCCTGACGCAAACGAGAGGAGGGTAGGAGGTACACGGAACATCACAATTGGCTACCTCTACAATCGGCTATGTCGCAGAAAGAGCCCCGGGAAAGAAATATCTATTGTTGTACGGCCAACGTAACATGCACGCTGACGTCCTGCACGCCTGTTACGTTCTTTTCCTCTAATATGCGCAGCGGCAAAGAAGGAAGTAGACAGGCGTCAACCAAAGCTCAGCGGGCTCAAAGCTCAACCTGGGACAAAGCTCAAAGGCGGAGGTTCTATTGGGTTAGTTGTTCTTGGTATCAGCCAAGCAATCGGAGCCTTTAACTCGCTATGTCCCAGGTTCAGTGCTCCAAAACAAACTAGTTTCTGAAAGTCCCCTATTGTGTCGTTATTACAACTTCTGAAAGATATAGTAGGATAATAGATCCACAAGTTCATCAATAGAAAATCTGAATCTGCTTCCCGAATTCCGAGCCATGGAAGTGTTTGCACTGTCTTTGGAGTAGAAAGACAAAGCTATTTTGTTCAGTTCATTCGCTAATCTTACGAATCGATTTTTATACTATCTCTGTCACAAACGTTGATATAGAAATGAGGGAATTTCAGAAACTAGTCCGCTTGGAGCGCTGAACTGGAATAAGGCAAATAACTTGGACCCGTGTGACGACGAAAGAAATATCCCACTAAGCCAAATGAGCAGCTGTTGCCAAGAAACGACTTAATAATAATACAATAATATTACAACAGCAAAAAGGCTTTCGCCTCTGTAAATTACTCACGACACTATGTTGAGCAGAAAGACTTGTCAGTCCTTCTGCTCAACATTGAGTGCTGGAAGCTCAACGAACTGCAGGTAAAGAGGATTCTTGCCTTTGACACAGCTTTACCTGATCAGCAGGGCCATATCTGGGCATTTATTCGGGGGAGGGGGGGGGGGGGTCTTCCTGCGGCTCTAACTTACTCCATACCGAAAACATGGATCAGAGGTTAAAGCCTAAAGAAAACGATTATTTTGCATGTTTCGAGGGGGGAGGGGGACCCTCCAGCCCCCCTGGATACGCCTTTGCCGATCAGTACCGCAAAAATAGGTACCCAGCGACGATCAATACCGCGAAAGCAACAAGACCAAAGGTTTCGATGGGATCCCAAAAATGTAATATTTACAGACAATCGGGTCTTGTAGCGGTCTAGTGGTAATCATCGGAGAAGACGAAGTTCAAATATGGATTCAGCATGTGAGTTTACCCCTATAGCCTCCGTCATGTCTACTTTGACGAAAGTTCCTGCTTTACTTCTGCCAAATTTCCCGTTTTAGAAAAAAAACATATTCATCGTATCTCCTATCTCCATAATCAACTTCACATAAAACGTCAACTTTTAACAAATTTTCCGATTTCACCAGGATTCGTGGTGTAATGTGTCTAGGTATAGATGATTGTCATACACGAATTGAGCATGCCTTGTTACCCGTAAATCGAACACCTAATAAAATTCATATAAAACTTTTACTTTTAACAGATTTTCCGGTTATGGCCGGATTCCGGGCGATCTACTTGTCCGGCGACAAAATCATTTTCATATTCGGATTCAGCATGTCTCCTTACCCCTAAATCGGATATCTGATCAACTTCAGATAAAACTTTTACTTTTATTTATTTATTCATTTATTTCCCTCAGAACTGAGGAGTACAAAATAATGTATAAAAAAGAACTATGCCTAAACCATCTGGTCCATTCATTAACACATAAATACTATAAAAAATACACACGATGTCGACAACTAAGTTACAATTATGTCCGCACTATTTTATTCACTTGTTAAAAAATGGGTACAGGTTGTGGGTTTGGAGGGCTACCAAAGCTTTTTTATAAAAGTTGGTCATCTTTTTCCTCAAAATTAGAACTGGGTCTTTTACTTTAAAATTGGAAACCAACAGCGAATTACTGAAAGAAACGGGGAACCCAAGGAGAAATTTCGAAAATTTGAAATATGAAATTTTAATAGCAGATATGTCGCAAATTCGAAAATTTTCTACGATTGTTGCAGCAAAAAGAGCATGAGGTAAAGCAACAGCGGTGAACAATGACCCGAGGATGTCTTTCCTGTACCGCCCACGAAAACGAATTAAGAGCCCAAATGCCTTGCGAATTCTTTCTTGTATATGGTTGACAATTATAGACTGAGAAACCTTAGCTGACGATGCATATGGGATCCCTAAGTACGTCACTATATCACATGCTGAAAAAATAATCCCATTACCGCAATCAAGACATTCATTTCCTTCCACGGTGCTATTTACAACAAAAAACTGGCATTTACCAGCACTGACGCAAAGACCCTTTGCTGACAGAGAAGTGGCAAGACGGTTCAAATTCTCAGCCAACGCAGCTTTGATTTACTCAGTAAAATTATGTCGTCGGCATAAGCTAGGTAAAAAACATCTCGAAGAGCTGAAATCAGGGATATTCGGATTGACCGGAGACACTCTGCTAGGCTAACATTAAATATATAAGGAGATAAAATACCAGCTTGTCTCACCCCTCTGCCTACTGGCAAATAAGAAGAAAAGAGAAGAGAACCCAAAGATACCCTAACCGACAGCCGGCTATACCAAGAACGCAAAACACGACAAACGTAACAAACGTTCCGGTGTTAGCCGGATTCCGGGTGAACTACTTGTCCCGCGAGAAAATGGTTTTCATATTCGTGTTCTGCATGTCGTCTTAATCAACTATCTCATTAGCTTAAAAAAAAAATCACCCCTTAATTTGAAACCCCTCCCCCTCCCCTAAATATGCAACTATCGGGCCCATCTACGAACTCGACCTTTCCCTTGACTCGAAGAGTCCTCACACCAAGTTTCATCAAAATATCTCATTCCCTTCGAGAGTTATCGTGCTGACAGACGGACGGACGGACAACTTTTGCGATGTCATAGGTATCCCTCCACTTACGTTTTGGGATCCCAAAAACCGCACAATGCAACAGGACAAAAGTCGCAACGATCAAAAAAGATCAAAAGTCAACATCGCGATGGGTAAAAACCGCGACTCGGAAACCATGACTGGTCAAAACCGAACTTGAAAGTTCAATCACGCGCGGAAGCGGTGGTCGGTACACAACGTTACCCCCTCCACTCCAGTTTCTAAGCAATGACGCAACTCTTTCCCTGAATACATTAGCGCCACGACCTCGGATTCCCCGGACGATCCGTCTGTAAACGAAGCGATAATTTTTCTGTCAACCTTCAGAGGAAGGGGAAACGGGGCCTCGTAAATCATGTAACCTCAAGAGCCCTCTGACGTCATACGCAGATGCATTTTTCCCCACGGCAAGACAGATTTTCTCACGAAAATAATTTTCTAAGTTCCGAGAAAGTGTGTAAAAACATCAGACAAGAGTCAGCCGATAGGGCCTGGGTCAATGGCTGAGGGAAAAGCCCTGTGAAGAATGGGGCTTCCTGTTTCCGCGTCTCAACTGGGGTCAAACGCTCCTCGACCGGCAGTAAAAACAGCCAGCGACGTTGATTAAAACAAAGCACGGCTTAAGCCAGCTGAACGCCTAAGTCGTCAAAAAACGGACTTATTCTTGTATCGTTTAACTTAATACATTGCATTATTGGGATTGTGTTAAGGGATTGTTTTTTGTTTTCACTATTTGCTCTAGTTTGACGTTCAGAATATCTACGGCCGTCCTCACAACCCAACATCCTAAAATGACGCGGGAAATTTGAATTGCAATAAAAACGCGGCTTTTAAGTTGCCAGTGATCAGCAAACGGAAGGTAGGTTACTGTGTGAACACTTATTTCTCGTAAATCGTTTTCATCAAGCATACAACACAGATGCAGCCGCATAGAGGCAGGGGAGTCCCAAGGGGAGGGCGCAGCCCCCCCCCCTATCTTTTGGGCCTTTGGACAAATTTTTGCCTAAAATTCAGGTCGAAACGGGCACCGCGACTAAGCCTGGATGACCTTTTTATTAAATCTTTTGTGCCCACATTTCCAAATTGGGTGTCGAATTTGGTAATTATCGAATTTGATAATTCATCTAACTGTTGTTCAGTCCGCATCGATTTCACCGCATTCGGTCCGTCCCTTCGTAAATTCGGTGATCTGACCTGTTTATTTGGTCTCATTAGTTACCGAATTCGGTAATGCACCGGACTTATCTGTTCTATCGCATTCGGTCAGTCCATTTCATAATTCGGTCACTAATCAGATTCATTTGGTTCAGATCCGTTACCGAATTCGGTAACTAACAGGATTTTTGTTTAGTATATTATACCAGGCTGTTTTGAGTGGTTCTAACATTATTCCATTACGAAATTCGGTTGTTATACCGCTCCCTATCTGTTCCTTATTTTTTTAGTTAGTTTTTCGGTAGTACGAATTCATTATTTGGTTCACCTCACTTACTGAGTTTGGTAATTTAAATGGCATTTATTTAGCTCTTGTCTTTTACAATTTAACGGTAGCTTCAATTGGTTGCCATTCATTATTTAACTTGTATTTCTAATGATTGCAGTACTTGTTTGCTGAAACTTCAAAATAAACATAGCCTGCTTTGTATCTACTGTGATCTTGGGATCGCAAAAAGGCACTTTGATCATCAGTGTTTCCGAAAAATTTCGGCTGCGGTCGTGCTGTCTTCACTATTTAGAAAGCGGGTGCGTCATTTAGTTGGGCGTTGGAGGCATAGAAATATTGGGGGTTTGAACCACAGTAAAAGCTAGAATTTGCATGGAAAGTAGTTAAATATTGCCAGAAAAAAAATGCGGATTAAAAAATTTTCAACAGCGGCGCTTTATTTGTGATTGGTACAGTCGTTAGCTACGCTGTCGCTCTGCAGCAACGGCGTGTTTTGTCGGCAGATTTTCAAGTCCTGTTGAAATACCGAGCGTCCCACAAAGGTATAAGGCTAGTGACGGCTTATCACTGAAAAACAGAAGCAAAAACATGGCAGGTCAGGTCCCGACTCGGTCAATTTTACCAGGTTCCCCCCCCCCCCCCCCCAATGAAGAAAGGCTCGGGACGCCCCTGCATAGAGGTACCACAAATCCGAGGGGGATATTCCGTAAATCGATTATTTGAATAGCGGAGCAACGAAGTGACGCACTTCCATCGGGTCTTCAAGGCTGTTTCATTGAATAAGTATTTGGTAACTACTTTGTCGTATCAGATGTATGAAACATTCCGGGATTTCAAAATTACTACTAGAGGACAGGACTGCAGAATATTATTAATATTTAATTAAGTTACGTCCGGAATGACAAAGTTGATGCAAAAAAACGCGTGATCCTGTGATAGTTATGTTTGTTCTTTTTTAATTGAAATTTCGTTCTGCTGTGGTGTTTTTTTCTACTTTTAGAGGAGCATCTGAGTATTCTTTTCATTAACCTTCGTTTCTTATTTCCAAGTCGAACAACAACAAATCAATGAATCCTCTGAATGAGGCCTTCAATCTCGGAAATTTCATAGTAGATACACTGTTTCAGCAGATAACACTTCGAATGTTAGCTGTTACAAACGTCATGCATACTAAACTTTATGCATACAAGAAGAGCCGAAACACCGCCGATAAAAAATCTGCTGACTTTTCCGACATCACAATGGAAAGTCAGCAGATATTTTTCCAAAACTTCTGACAGAATAATAAGAGATAGATATCACTTACGTCTCGTAGCGTGACGATGTTCGCATGATTTCCGTATCGCAGTAATATCTCCACTTCCTCCGAGCAATCTCGTTTTGTTTTGTCGATCATCTAAAAGAAATAGGGGTTCGAAATAAGCCAAGAAACTTTGAATCACATACATCTGAACGACTCATTTACCTAGTCATGCATGGTCACTGTATAATAATTTATTATTGAAGCCAACAAAGAGCCATACATCAGCATACATTCTCGCACTTCACTAACAAAATTGACCTTCAATATTACACACAATAAGATTACTCTTTTTACTCTTCTACTATTAACCAAATTACCTCCAATCTAAACTTCCAGTATACACTTAAAATATTCACATACAGACGGAATTACCTGACGATTCGTCGACTCCGACATACCAGGACATAGTATGGGTACCCCACCAAAAAACTATCTCTAATTTCCTTCACCCCCCGACAATCCGTCAGCGTATGGCATAGGGGGAGCTGAATGGGGGCGAGCTAACGAGCTTGTATACCTGCCGGCCTCCACTGATCGATTTATTGTTATTAAGTGTTCTAATTTAAAGTTTAACTGAAAAGGTCTTAGATAGGACAATCTAGTTACCCATCACTTATTCACTTACAGAAGCTTGAAAACCCGACGAAAATGCGTTACTTCATTGCCCCAATATTCACGAATAATCAATTTTCAAATAGTGGAATTTCCTTGTCTAATTTGTATGCTTGACGAAAACGATTTTCACGAAATAAGTGTTCATGCAGTGAGCTACCTTCCGTAAGCCAATCACTGGCGACTGAAACGCCGCGCATGTATTGAGATTCAGTTTTTCTGCGTCATAGTAGAAATTTACGTTGTGAAGACGACCGTATATATTCTGAACGTCATTCTGGAGCATATAGTGAAAAATAAAAAAAAGCCTTAACACAATCCAAGAAATGCAGTATATTCAGCTAAAGAATCCAAAAATAAGTTGGCTTTTCAGTTAAACTTTAAAGAACTTCGTATTCTTGTCGCTAACGCTGAGCACACTCGGATGGGAGTCGAGTGCTCGCGTTATTCCTGCCAGATTTTCTGCGCCATCACCATTCAGAGAGAAAAGGTAAGATTTGTCAACGTCATAGCAGAGAAAGAAAGGCTACTTAAGAGCGGAAGAGTCAAACGGAAGAAAAGACATGGTAGATATCTCCTTATCTGTTACATTCCTCCCTCGTCGTCTAGTAATCCAGCCCTCTCAAATAATTTGTCGTTTAGATGTTGTCTTCGACAGGGATACATGGAGGAAAAGAAGTTCGTTGGATTGAGGAGGTGGAAAACGATATTTTATAAGATCCTTGGAAGAAAAGTTGTTTTATTCTATTCTTCCATCTCTTTAGTAGCCTTTCGTTTTACAGTATACTTTTCCTTTCCTTACTTTAGACAATCCCACCGAACGCCCCTCCAAAGAGCTCTTTACATCGCACTGAGCCTGACTTGATGAAGCGTGACTACGGTCGTGTTCCACCCTACTTACCATAATATCTACGCACGACGCCAGGGCTTGGCGTCAAGGCTTGAACGTATTTTTCTACTTTTGGCAGTATATCGCGCATGCGCTAATCGCGCCACAGAGATCGTAACTACCACGCTCCCGAGCGTGGTAAGCAAATAGTTACCGTTTCGAGAAGGTTGGAACGGTCAGCGTACAAACTTTCACGAGGTTGGAACGAAAATTGGAACTAATAGTTACTACTGTAAGGAGTGTGGAACGCGCTGTGTACTGATATGTCCAGAATGAGAACAATGCTGACTTCCTTTAAGAACAAATATCGTTCATTGGACATTTCTTCGAATCTCATATATTCCAACGAAGTCATCCTGAATGACGCTTGCCATGTTTTTGTTCTATTTGTTAGCGACACTACAGGAATTGCAAAATTCCCGCTGAAGTAGTAAACTTTCCGCGGACCTTTCCACTAAATTTCTGGAATCACTTTCTGGGAAAGCTGCTTTGGTTTCTAAAGCGCAAAAAAAACGGCTGGAAAGTTCGGCAACTTTCCGAAGCAGGGCGAAAACCGTTGTAAAGTGATTCCGACTTTGTTTTCCAGCCTCTATTTATAATGCACGGCATATAACCTAGGGAGAAGTCTCTTTTCCGATTAAGGGCTTTCGAGGCCAAACTCGTGCAAAACTTTGCTTGGTAACGGACATTCTACTATTGCTGGAACAGCTAGGAGATAAGGAGAAATAGATGAGAAGTTTTTACATCGCAACTTTTTTTTAACTCCCAAGTTAATTACCAAAAGCCAAAAGGAGTCAATCATTCCTCTTTCTGTCCAAGGCTTTCAAGGTTTTTCAAAACCAGAATAAGGCTAAGATACAGCAGTGTAGTTACTTATCGGCAGGGGCGTCGCAAGGGGGGGGGGGTGCAGCACCCTCCCCCCCCCCCCACCTTTTTGAGATTCGGTAAAATTTTGGGCCGGAGGCCTAAAATTTTACTAAAATTGTTCGGTATTTTTTCGATTTACGGGGATTCGGTAGTTATACAGAATCCTAAATAGGCTATCTGTACAAATCTCTTCGGTATAATGATCGGGATTCGGTATAACTGCCAGTATTCGGTAGTTATCACGAATTTGGTGAGAGAATTCACCGAAATCATTTGGTAATTTTTCGATACCGGAACTATTCGGTATACTTATGGAGATTCCGTAGTTACAGAGACTCCCGAATAAGCTATTGGTTCAGAATTATTCGGTGTAATGATTGGGATTCGGTCAATTATTATGTATAATTTCCAGGATTCGGAAGTTAAACACGAATCCTGACTTTGTTCCAGTTTCGACGAAAGTATACCGAATATGAATATTGTTCGGTAGTCTTTCGATACCAAAACAATTCGGTATAATAAACGAGATACGGTGGTTATACAGAATCCCGAACACGCTATCGGTCTAAACTTATTGGGTATAGTGACTGGGATTCAGTAACTTATTCGTTGTAATTGCCAGGATTCGGAAGTTACCACGAACCTCGAAACTCAGAAGAGGTCAAGTGAAGCACTGGTCGCAGACAAAAGGGATGAGAATATCTCACCATAAATATTTCGAAAATTCCGCCTGCAGCACTTTTCGTAATGTTCTCTATTTTGTGGAAGGGCGCGTCATTTGACGGGGGTTTTAAGCCAGTTTTAGGATTGAGATTTCGAAACATTAAAAGCTAGAACTTGGATGGAAATTAAATTTGGTAAGAAAAAGCAAAAAAGCCGGAACGTCGCTCCATCCGTTTTCTAGAACTTTTTTAGAGTCTCGGTATTTCATCAACGGTAAATGATAGAATTTTTAAGAGAAGAAGTTAAATTTTAGCCTACTAAAACAAAACAAAAAATGGATTTCAAAAATTTTCGACTGCGGCGCTGGATTTAATTTTCTATTGGTTATAACGCCAAAAAGCCGCCTAAAAGTTTGCTTATCGTTGTTCATGTTGCCTTTTATTGTTATTCTTCCTACATAATCGTTTCTGTTCCATAATTTAAAGCTCGAATTCTTAGTTCTAGGATTCGGTAAAAATTTTGAAAGATTCGGTCAAATTTGGCTCTGCGCCCCCCCCCCCCCCCACCGAAAATGCACTTGCGACGCCCCTGCTTATCGGTTCTAGGATTGAAGACGCGATCAAAATGTGTCACTTCGTTCCCCAACTATTCATACAATCGATTGTCATCGAATGAACTTTTTCTTTCAGGTTTATGTTACCTCCACGTGCTTGTACCTTTACACTTGCCTACTATACGTTTAGCTACTACAGAGATAACCGATTGCCTAAAAGTAAATTTTATTTTGGTTCTACAATAGTGGGTTTTCTCTCTGAGTGACTTCACAACCTGGAACTGAGCATGTCTGGAGCTTCACTTCCCTAACCATTAGTTGCGTTTTTGCAGATAACATGGCATCTGTTACTACGGTAACTGGATTTGCAATTAGTCGTTTTTGCAGTTACCGTGGTATCTGACATACGGTTGCTAGGAAGAACCGACAATTGCGGAAGTTGCGCTTTTCGAAGCAATCCCGAAAGAACAAGACCAAAGGTTTCGATGGGATCCCAAAACTTTTAATATTTGCTCCCGACAATTGGGTCTTGTAGATATTCGGTCATCAACAGACTTCTTAAGCAGTTATACTTTTAACAGCCAATGGTAATAATCGGATGAAGACCAAGTTCGTCTTTGACAGTGCAAACCGGATACGCCAGCTGAATTTCAACAAGTTCAGATAAACTCAGATATCCGTTTTGCGCTGTCAAATATTCAAATATGGATTCAGCATATGGTTTACCCTATAGTCTACATCGTATATCCTTCCTTCCTTACTTCTGCCCAACTTCCGTTTTCGGCCAGATTCCGGACAAACTACTTGTCCCGCAAAAAACTAAACCACAAAAACGAATTCAGCCTGTCTCCTTACCCCTACATCCAACCTCTAATCAACTTTATCTTAAACTTTTACTTTTAAAAGAATTTCCGGTTTCACCCGGATTCCGAGCGATCCATACATCCGGTGAGAAAATGATTGTCACATGCAAAATCAGCCTGTCTTCTTACTCGCAAATCGAACATCTTATCAAATTTAAATAAAACTTTTACTTTTGACAAATTCTCCGGTTTTAGCCGGATTCCGGCCGAAATAATTGTCCGACGAGAAAATAAATTTCATATTCGGACTCAGCACGTCTACTTGTCTATGAATCTAACCTCCAATCAACTTCATATGAAACTTTTACTTTTCACAAATTTTCCGGTTTTCACCGGATTCCGGGTGAACTATTTGTCCGGCGAGAAAATAAATATCATATTCGAATTCAGCATGTCTCATTACCCCTAAATCAACTATCTCAGTAGCTTTCTAAAAATATGTTTTTTACACCATAATCTGAAACCCCTCCCCCACCCAAAAATATAGGGCTACAGAGCCCGTCTTCGAAGCTGACCTGTACTTTGACCCAAAGGATCCTCCCACCAAGTTTCATCAAAATATCTCAATATCGTGCGGACAGACGGAAAACTTTTCCGATGTCATAGATATCCCTCCACTTACGTTTTGGGATCCCAAAAACTGATATTCAGTCACATCACTAAGTGCCAAACTTCTTTTCCACCAATTTGAAAAAAAAAACTGATAAAAGTGTGATGACATTTCAAGATATCACGATCAGTTACCACGGTTGGACCGTGGTATCTGAATATCAGATACCACGATAAATGGCCAGATACCACGATAGCTGCGAAAACATCTTCTGAAATAGGGAATTGTGTGATAACTCTATGTGCTAGTCCCCGGTTTGCTAGTTCATGAATTCAATAAACAGAAAAGGATTTCGAGTTTGTAGATCACGAAGAAATAGGGAATTGTGTGATAACTCTATGTGATAATCCTAAATAATTAATTAATAGAGTTGTATCTATATTGTATATTATATATTGTATGTATATATTGTATATATATTAACCGCAGATTCAACATCTCTTTCATTTTCCTAATGTTCATATGTTTATTAGTTGTCAAATAGTACGACGGCAGGACGCTAGCGAGTAAGTACATGAGCTATCCCGTAGGGAAAAAAGGTGTCCGGATTCCGTAGAAGGTCCCAGATTCCGGGAAAAAACGCAGAATTCCAGTTTTTTCTACGGACTTCGGTGAGTACTCAAGGATTCGGGTACCGACATCCGAGAATACCGCACCGAGCCAGAAATTCCTGGTCATCAGCTTGGGTGTCTCTACGGAATTCCGTCATTCCACGATCTTTCGTGGAATTCCCAATCAGGAAGTTTTTCTCAAATCCCAGACCCGGAATCCGGAATGTTTGTCGACCTCTGTACGGAAATCCAGGACTATAAAATTTCATATTAAGGAAATCCAGAACAACTCCAAATCTTTAATCATGAAATTATTTTCAGTTCAGCTACCAAACATTTATATCTTCAATAACAACCCGTTTCGATCAAGGCATGAAACACAAATGCCATTCAATATTCTAGGAAACAGCGACTTAGCGACTGAAGAGAGTAAATGCGATCGAAGTTTAATCGTTCATTTTAGTGCTAGAATCTATGAGCTCTCCTTCAAATGAGGAAACTGATATATTTTAATCTTCTTTTATAGGCGCTGTTAACAGAAATATATTCATACCCAAGCCAAGTACAGCCCGTAGCATGTACGGCTCATTACAATTACAGATACAATAAACTTATTGCTGCGGTTCTATGTCTTTCTGGGAGCTTGATATGTTGACTCCCCTGCCCTGAATAGGCTATTCTTGCTTAAAAGACGACATTAAGCTCAATATTTCTCCCGAGTTCGTGCTTACTGTGATTTTACTGAGAACGCAGTTTGGTTCACTAAAATGTGAATCTTTTGTTCAGGTGACTTCCGGAAATGCTAACGAAAATAAATTTCAAGAGAACTCCGAGCATTTGGCAACGTCTCAGGATAATTTTAGTTTGTGATTTGCTACCTTGAACTGAAGACGAATATGAGGTTTAGCACAAAAAGTTCTATACAATTCAGCGGTTGAGTTTGGAAGTTCAGGAATATTCCGTTCGACTTATGTCGATTACCAATCAAATACCATACATTTTATGTACGACACAGAACAGATGGGCTTTCGCTTCACGGAATCTAAATTATCTTTAAATATCTTCTGCAAGACTTAAGAATTCTGGAAATCTTGAAGTTCATAAGCTTCTTCACACCGGATTAATTTGGCTATGACTTTACGTCCGATATTGGCTTAGAAGAAGCTGTCAATCCATAGCCTACTCTGCAAGCCCAGATTACGGAAATTCTAAGAGGTAATGACTATATATGTTGTTTGTGGCCTGTTCTTATTTTTGGGTGGTATTTTCTGTATACTCGAAACTTTCTGTCCCAACAATGTTAGAAACTCAGCAAAAAAAGTAACCAAAAATAATATCGAGTGACGGATCAGTTTAGCGCAGTCAGGTTCAGGTTCGTTTATTATTTTCATTAATTGTACACATGTAAATTAACAAATACTCCCGGCAGAGGGCAAAGCACAAGTGGCACGGGAGTGATAAATTAAAACAATTATCTTCTTCAAAATACTACAAAAACAGTAGTATTCACCAGTTCAAACTCGCAATAAATAATAAAAAATAATCGATAATGTTAATTAATTATAAATAACTGGAACCAACAAGAGGGGCACATCCAATATCACGAAACCAAAACAAATCCCTCCCAACCCTAAAACTAAATAAATAATAATAATCTATAATTAATTTAATTTTAATACATATGATTCGGCTGAAGGAATACTTAAGCAATTCTGGACTGCTATATAATGTTTCTAAATAAAAAAGGGAATATACAGGATTTTGCATCACTAAGTCGGGATTTGAAAAAAAGGAAGCAGCAACAAACTGCGATTCCTGCGTTTAGGAACTAGACAAAATTCAAAATCGCGTTCCTACGTGGTTTCCAAATTTAAATTTTTTCTTTTTGCTTTGGACATCACCGCTTACCGTTGCCCACCCAGGTTCACATCTGGTCGTTTGCCCGAAAGGAGTGAACCGTGGGCGCGGCCCCACGTTAAAATAAGTCAGCTTTCTACCTTTTGTTAACAAATTTGCATTCCCCTGGACATCCGTATAATGAACGACCCACCAACCACAAGCACAGGCTTGATCCAGTCTCCTCAAAAGCCTTCAACTGAGGAAAAAATCCAGCACCGACAGTGGATGTGTCACTAACAGATAATGACACAATGCACACTGTTCAGGACGAAACGACATCGCCTACAGCAGATGAACAGCTGAAGGCACAGCTCCAGCAAGAAGTCCAAACCCCTAAAAGCGACGGATACACTCTTGTAGGCAGATCAAATAAAAGAAGAAAACCTCTAGACTCATCAGGATCACCACCATCTCCGGTAACTGGAAGAGCAGGACACGCATGGAGCAATGGTGCACAATCGGGCCAAGACGAACCAACATACCAGATTATAAGAGCAACACCACTCCAAACAGATGAAAAAGTCACGGTCGCCCAGATAGGAAGATTGTGGATGATTCTGTTCAAAGCAGTCAAGTCAAACTTCCATCTGAACATCACACGTGATGGTAATCTAGACATTTTCTTACAGAATACTCATGCTGTCAACCAAACTCTGTCACTGAAGAAAATCGACACAATAGCTGTCACAACCCAGCTACACCAACCAAAGAAGCACAGCCCCACCAAATTTGTGGTGTACAGCATGCACAGTGACCTGACTGATGTAGAACTCCAGGAAGCCCTGACCAACAGCAAAGGAGACCTAATCCAGGTCAACAAAATAAGCCGCCTATCCCTGAAAGATGGAGAACCAAGTAAGTCCGTTCTATTTGAATTAGAAGGCGACCATCAGCTACTGACCGTGTTCCTTTTTGGTCAGCCAAAGGCATATAAACCTTACAGAGAAAAACCAAAGCTGTGCTCAAACTGCCTGAGACAAAGGCACACCTCTAAGTGGTGTAAAGACCATAAAAGGTGCACAACATGCAACCAGACTGAGCATCCTGATGGTCGATGCCCAAATCCCCCAAAATTTCGTAACTGTAATGGGAATCATCGATCTGACGACAAAAGAAACTGCCCCAAGTATCGCGAAAAAGTCGAAGTATTAACTGTAGCACAAAAGATGAGCCTGCCTGTATCAATAGCAGACCTACAGCTAGCACAGCAAAAACTCAAGGCTCAACCACCCACCCCACAAGCTTCATGCACCCCACAGCTTCATGCACCAACAACTTCCCACCACTCCCAAAACCAACATCAGGTAATCCGGTTCAGCCGAGAGCAACAGCAAAGAGGCCAACAAGCCTAGCGATCCAAGGAATCCAGAAGATTACCTCTCGACCAAACCCCACTAGCCATACCCCGACAACCAGAACCCAACAACAACATCTTCAGAAACAACAAAACACTACAACCAGCCACCAGCAACAACAACACCGCTGATGCTCAACCACACCAAATACACCCTTCTCTACAGTAGACTCAACCCTGCCAACCTTGCAGGACCAACAAAAGTACAGATCCTAAGAGCAGCATCAATCCATTACTTCGGCCAAGCCTTGACAGATGAAGTGGAACACGACCTCTCCGCAGTGCTTAACCAGATCAACGTACATCTACCCAATGAAACATAAATACGACCAGCTAAGAATGCTCCAATGGCATGTCAACTCCCTAAACAACCAGAAGCTTCAAGGACTGAGGAATTACATTGAAACCAAGGATATCAGCATAGTTTGTCTCCAAGAAACAAACTTTAACGAAAATACTGATGTGCATGTACCAGGATCTGATATATTCCGAAAAGACAGAACATCTGGGCGTAAAGGGGGTGGTGTTGCCATCTTTGTCCGAAAAAGTTTAAAAAGATGTGGAACAAGATACCCCGCATACAAGAATGAAGTAGACGCAATGGACGTAGACATATGGAGCAAAATACTGAAAGAAATCAATACTGTATCATTTTTACAACCCGAATGGCATTAATGATGCAGTAGATTTCTTCCAGGATATTGGCTATAAAATGGAAAAGGAAAAAATCCTCATTTTAGGAGACATGAACGCCCATACCCAACAGTGGGGCAACAGGTCAAACGAAACTAACAGAGCTGGGAAATATCTGGAGAATCTTACTTCAATTAAACCACACATCACAGTGGCTACCCCAGAAAACCTGAACACGCACTATGATATTAAAACCGGTAAAATCCAAATTGTGTCAAGCTCGATCATAAATTCAATAAATGACCTCCGAACAGACCACTTCGGGATAGTCACAGAAATTGGAGACAGCTTTGAAAGTGAAGCCCACGTTCCCAAGTTCCTGAACGAAAAAGCTGATTGTGAAAAGTTCAAATATGAACTAAATAGCCATGATTATAAACTTCTTGGAGGTACGAACCCAGAAACCTCGTCAGAAATAATCAACCGGCCGTTACTGGACCTGCCACAAAATCCATACCAAAATCCAAAGAATCACACAAGACCTACAAAAACAAAAGCCAAAAGCCATGGTGGGACCACCAATGCCAAACAGCAAGTGCTAACATGAAGTTCGCCGAAAAAAGGTTCAGGAAAAGCCCATCAGTAGAAACAGCAATAGAGGCTAGGCGAGCAGCAGCAAAGCTGAAAGGAGCAATCTACAAATGCAAGACCAGCAAGACAACCCAGTATTTGCTAAATGTGAGCAGAGAAACCCCTGAAGGAACAATACATCGTTTCCTGAATCGAATGACAGGAAAACAAACCAACACCAACTCTCTACGATACTCACTGTTGAACAATGGAAAAACAGTAGAAACAGACGATGAAAAATCAGAATTGTATGCAGAAATATATGCAGAAAAGTTCAGTGACCCCCCCCCCCCCCTCCCCCAATGAAACAGTACCCCAGGAAGATTGCAGCATAGAAGACCCTCGCCCACAGACTGGGCACGCAGACCTCACAAAACCCATCTCCATGGAAGAATTGAACAGAGCAATAAGCAAAAGCAAGGATTGCTGCCCAGGAAAAGATGAAATTCACCCAAAGTGGCTCGCCCACTGCACCCACTCTTAAGAGCACTCTTACATACATACAATACATGTTGGAGGGCGTCAGTGTTTCCAAAAGTATGGAAAATCGCAGTTATCACACCCATACTCAAACCAGGAAAACCCAAGGATGACCCAAAGTCGTATAGACCGATTATGGTCCTACCTACACTAGGGAAAATCCTCGAGAGAATCATATAGAACCGAATGTACTGGTTCTCAGAGAGAAACGAGCTAATTCCTCAAACGCAAACCGGGTTCAGAAAGCACCATTCAGTTACTGACATCGTCATCCGTTTAACAGAAGAAATCCGACTCTCGTTCAACAAAGGAACCATCCTCATCGCTGCTTTCTTTTACTTCGAGGGAGCTTACGATAATGTCAAAAAGACAAAAATTTCTAGAAGGCTTCTCCAACTTGGATTCCAAAGAAAGTAGCCGAATTCATCACTGACTTCATGTCTGACAGATCCTTTGTAGTCCGAGTTAGTGGCAAACTCTCATCAACACAAAACATACAAAAAGGATTGCCGCAAGGAGCATTAATCAGCTGTCTACTATTCGCCATGTTCCTGTCAGGCCTACAAGTTTCGCAACCAAACGGTGATTTGCAGACGATTTAACAGTGAGGAGCATAGGAGCTACCTTCATCGAGGCTCACTCAAAGCTTCAAACCGCCCTGGACGAGGTCTCTACTTTCTCAAATACGTCAGTGACTACCAATCGCTCCAGCTAAATTAAGTATAGTACGATTCCACCGCAAGAGGACATCTGTACAACCTAACCTCACCATCAACGGAACAGCAATACCAGAGACAAAACCGTAAAATACTTGGGACTACTCCTTGACCAGAAACTCACATTCCAATCCCCTATTCAAGACATTATCACCAGATGCCACCGAAAAATGAAAATTATGCTACGCCTAGCAGGAAGCCCATGGGGGTGCTCAGACAAAACCCTCGTCGAATTCTACAAGATGTACATGCGATCTCACTACGAGCTGACAGTCTAGGGCACGTGCGCAAAACAACATTTTCGTCACCTTGAAACTGTGCAAAAGATAGCACTGAGAATCGCAACAGGAATGAGACGAACCACAAAAGCCCAATTCCTACGCGGAGAAGCAGGAATTACCACTATCGAGCTCCGAAGACAGATACTCATGGCACGACAGCTCACAAAACTTGAAACCACGCCCCACGACATCCTACATAGACCTACACGAGCAAGCCACCACCAGCCGCGAACATCTATGCTGGCCGGATTTCGGACCCATCAAAACACATTCCCAACCGTCGAATCATCGCTGACCCCAAAAATAGCAGATAGAGCACTATGGACGCGGCAACTCCCAATCGTCAGAACCACCTTCCTCCCGACTAAAAAGGGTGACCTCCTCCCTCACTTGGTAACAACCCACTTCCACCACATATCATCCACCATCTACCAAAACCATATCCAAATATATGTAGACGGATCAAAATCTGAAGCTGGTACCACTGGAGCAGCACCATACCTCCCTCTTTTTGCAACAGAAAAGCTACCGAAAGAGTCGAGCATCCTAAGTGCTGAAATAGCAAGCAATCAACATAGCACTCGAGCTAATCATGAAGATGGAACTGACAAAGACATATATTGTCATATGTTCAGACTCAAAATCTGCCCTATCCCTCATCGAACGGCCCACCTTCCCATCTGAAGACATAGATCTGTACCACACAGCAAGCCTCCTCAACCATGTCAATGAACAAGGAAATACACCCACTTTCCAGTATATTCCAAGTCACATGGGTTCCTGGAAACGAACTTGTCGGAAGACCCCTCCCCCTCAGAGATGTAATGAGAAGTAGAACAAACAGAATTCGGGGACCCCATCAAGAACCACACCTGTCACCATTCCGATCCCGACATTTGACAGCATTCTACCCCCGTATACGAGCAAACACCAACAACCTGAACCACCAAGCGCGCCACTACAAAATCCCCAATGCAGATGGAACTGTACCAACATCGCCACTATGTCGCCTCTGCTCGAGAAAGGACGAGATTATTGACCACCTGCTCTTCGAATGTACCAGCCTACCCACAAGAAACGAGAGACAATAGATCGAAAGAATATTTGCATCACTCCGACTTCAGAAAACCACATTCTCCCTCATCAAACAACCACCACCACCAAAAGATGCAGAAAAGCATGCCATACTAGCAATCCATTCATTTCTCCGATGCATGGAACTGGACCACCTAGTATGACCAAAATTAAAACCCAATGAAGACTACTACAATTACTCTACCAATCACCACAACAGAAGAAGAAAACCCTGAGAAGACCATTGCAGTCCTAGTCAGTCATACTTCGAGGCCGCAAAAGGGAAGAGGCCTAAATGGAGCGTCACGCCGTCCAAAGAGGCCTAACATACAAAAGAAGAAGAAGAAGAAATTTAAATTCAAAGGTCACGCGGCAACGATCTGATCTTTTCGGAATACGAACGCTGCAGATAGAGGGGAACGACCAAGATACGTCATATGGGTTGAAAAGTTCTGTTCACTGTCTCCTACAGCTTTTTCATGGATCTTGTTGTGATAGAAGACGTTGCTGCTGCAAGGATGGTTTATGTCATAAGAAATGGTAAGTCTATACCTGCTCTTTGTTCCAGAAGACAGAAATGTTTATTACACTACTTTGGATGTATAGTACATTCAAATTCAAACGGAAAATAACAAAGCCAACGGGAACAGCCAACTCTTTCGGCACAAAAACAAGATGAAAATATTGTGTTTACTGTGGGAACAGCTGGCAAGCATGCTGTTTCATCTTTCTCGTTACAAGCCAGTCTAATTTACCTCTTTCAGTAGTTTAATAATGAATAATAATAATGTTAATAATAATATATTGCAAAAAAAAGGCCACAAAGCCTCTACAAATAGCCTACTTTTGTTTTGTACCAACTTGAAATTTTAACCCAGCCGCATGAAAATGCTATATAAAATTTACAGTTAGAATTTCTTGTTTTTCTTAAAGTTAATTTTTCTAGTTACTGGTGGCTTTTTGTGGTGACATAAATTATGAAAAAGTGAAGTTATTTTTACTGATTCTGGCAGATGCAAATTAGTGGAAAACAACACAGTTTTAATGACCAGTTAACTGTTTTGCAATTTTTATAGTTCGCTTCGCTCAAGTGCCATATTACTTTTCGGTCGGTCTTTCTGTCGGTCCACTGTTCTCGAGTTAGCGTATAGGATGGGTACCTGACCTCGTTTTTACACTACCTCGATTTTTGTCGCGAAAATGTTAAAATGAAATGTTCATGCTGACAATCAAGAGGCAAAATATGACTTTTTTGAACAGTCAAGTTTCCAAAAATATTCAAATTCTGTGCCTTTTCTTTGTTCTGAAGCTGCTTTGAATAGAGATTTTCTGGCTACTGACTTTGCTAACTCTACTTTTTCATCATTTTGTAGTCAATCGAAGTAATGCTGGAATGAAGTGATCTTGTTTGAAAAGAAAATATGTTTAACTATAAATATTGAAGCAATATTACCCAATATGTAAACCATTCAATTAGCTTCAATCTAGAATGTTTGTGATATTAATTGGTTCCTTTTTAAGCCGGATAAATAATTCTGAAGGAAAGACTTCTCTGGAAATTTAAAATCTTGTCTGAAGTTGGATACCCCTCTTGTACTTCCAGAACTGCTAGGAAGATGAAACATGGCAGATAAAAATTAGTGGAAAATAACACACTAACTGGAAAATAACGCACTTGATATTAATGACCAGTTTGTTTTGGAATTTTCATGGCACTTCCAGCTTCGCTCAAGTGCAATATAACGATCACTTTTCGGTCTGTCGGTCTGTGGTCCCTTGTTCTCGAGTTAGCGTACTTCCAGAAGTGCTAGGACGATGAAACTTGGCAGGCGTATCAGGGGCCCGATCGAATTAACCTAGAAATAGTCACTTTCCCGATCAGACCACCATGGTGGGAGTCGCGGGATGGGGAATCCGGAATCTTGAGGCAAGTACAGCTACCGAACGGGTGATCAGATCTGAATGAAACTTTATATTAGGATATACCTCGTTTCTTAGATGTCCCGTATCAAGTCCTCACGGATTCTATGAATGCGGGGGAGGGGGGCGGTAGTCGGAGGGGGAGCCTGAAAGCATTTGAGAATGGTGCAAGAGACAAATCACATATTCTGTCTAGGAGTTTCTTATGGCTGCTAGAAAAGACAATATTCGTATAATTTTATATTCACTTGCCCTTCTACTGCATAAATGCTCGTATTTCTTTCAGAAAGAGGAAGATCTTGCCGCATGCAGAGTTGTTGATGTACAAGCGAAACTCGGATATTTCCTGAATACTGAATGCTATAAAAGTGTGGGTACGTAAGTATTTAATTTACATGAGTATTTTCACTTCGATTACCGCGCGATGCTAGCAAACTGATCCGGGTCTAGATGGGAAAGCTTTGCTACAATCTAAGGAACCATAACGTGCGTGTTCCACCCTTCTAACAATAGTTACTATTAGTTACTATTTCCGTTCCATCCTCACGAAAAATTACTACCCTGACCGTTCCGACCTTGTCGGAATAGTAACTAATAGTTACTATTTGCTTACCATGCTCGGGAGCGTAGTAAGCGTGGTGGCGTGAAATCCTGCTGGAAAATAGAAAAGTCGTTCCAGCCTTGACGGCAAAAAGCCAGAATTCGTGACGTCATGCGTAGTAACTACGGTAAGTAGGGTGGAACACGCTCAACGTGTCTGTTTATGGGGCAATCTGTGTTTAAGATATTAGTAACGAACTTAACTCACGTGCCACTCGTGCTTTGCCCTTTGCTGGGAGTATTTGATAATTATGTGAACAATTAGTGAAAAGAATAAACAAACCTGAACCTACGGTTTAAAAACAATCACTTTTTCGAAGAGTTTAACGCCTCATTGTCGTGTCTGATGATATAGGCGTTGATAAGTCAATGTTTGTATTTTTGCTCTTCAGATAATAAACATATATTCTTCAGAGGGGTTCTTTCCCATACCGGATCGGGAGGGATTGGATCTGGGGTTGATTTTTCTCCAATAGACTGACAGCCAGGTTTTTGAACTGTCTTTTAGCGCAGTTTAGAACTGTCTTTTAGCGGAACATGTACTTTAGTTGGCAAAAGATCAGTGAAAAAGTGATTAGGTTGGAGCTCCAATTCCTGTAATACGTCCACGTTTGAATCGTTTTTGCCCGACTAATATGTGTCATAAGACGTGAGTTTCCTATGCTACATTCTTATCACGTTGGTAAAAATTCCTCATTTTCAAAATGGCAAGATTCGATATTTGCCATGCGTATCACTGCTCCCAAAGGGTGTTTTCAAGAAGCTTTCTCGTAAAAAAAAAAAAACAGTTGTCTTATTTTTTCCATATTTTTGCTTAAAAGTCTAGGGGCCAGGTGAATGTCTTTAAAAGCCAAGGGTACTTTGTCAACAGCTTGCTTAGTTTTTACAGCATTTAGCATTTTCCGTATTGGAACATAAACAGTAAACACTGCGAGGTACAGTACACGAGTCTGATCGTCAACTAGTACGTTTTCTGGTTTAAAGCTGCCGTAAGATTTCTAGTGGTTTTGAAAATGTAGAATGAACAAAGAACAGTTTAGACAACGCACTGAAAGATTTCATGGGTCATTCTGAGGAAATTCTTCCTTTTCAGGTTTCCCGAAGTACGGTACAAAGTCGAAGTAGTACGGTACAAATCCTTTTAAAGTTGCTGCGTGTCTGCAAGCGACAAAACCACCATAAAGAAATGAATTTATTCAAGCTTTTTGTGGTAAGATTAGTAATAAATGCTTCCTTCAAGTTGAGACAAATTTCGAATCGATTTCTGTTTCGTATTTTCTGGAAGGAAATATGAGGCAGATATCCTGGCGTAACTGGTACTGATATCCGGTTGAGCAGGGACCGTTCTTGTCTGAGTATCCGGAATCGATTCTTGTGCCCAAATTTATGGATCTTATTCCTGGAATCCCGAGTCCGGAAATTTTAAGCACAGAAATCCCGCTTCAGTAATTCCTTTGTGCAGGGATTCCCGGGTAAGGAAATTTGGAAAAACATTCCGGACACAAAATTCGTCACGGATATCCCGCTTCGGTAACTCCTGTATGCCGAAATTTTGGGGTGAGGAAATTTGGAACAGCATTCTGGGCACGAAAATCGTCATGGAAATTCCGCTTTAGGAAATTCCTGTACGCCGGAATTCCCGGGCAAGGAAATTTTGAACAACATTCCGGTCACGAAATCTCCGGGTTTCCTTAACGTAGGCTCTGGTTCTGGCGATCGCTTTTCCGCTAAGAGGTGAGGTACATCTCCGAGTCCTGACTCCATCTCCACACATCTTCGAGTCCTGACTCCCCAGTCGGGACATTTCCAAGTCCTGACTCCTCCAGGATGTAGCCCAATGCTCCGAATAAGCTCATCGTGGTACGGAATCCTCCAAGTTTCATGACGAACTCTGAAAGCTCACTTCCTGGTGAAGCTGCTTCAACCATTTTCGTGACTTTACACCACAGGGGTTGGTCAAAGGTTACATCGAGAGTAAATACATGTCGGCTCGCTGGTCTGGGACAAAGAGCATAACCGAGTAAATACATGTTTCGTCAATGAGAGGAAAAGAGTAAAGTATTTCCCCGGGTGATTCCCGATAAAAAAAACTGATTGCTGTGTTCCATTCCACCAGGCTTGGGTATCAGAAGGAAGGCCAGAGGACGTCAAGATTAGAGTAAAGAGTCGATGACTAGTTGAAATTCTCCGTGACTTTCGGATCGAAGGATTTCCAATTTCGGATCGCGGGATATCGAATCATCTGATTTGTGGTGCACAATGCGTAAACAAATTTGTAAAAAAAATTATATCATAGGCAGTGGATTAATCATGGGAATACATTGCTGGCATAAGTTTAGTAGATTCCGGTATGGCAGAAATATCGAATACACTTCAGTGTAGGGTAGATAGGTCTCAGGGTAGATGGAGAAGACAAAAATTATTATTACTTTTATTAATCAGAACTAATTTTCGATCCGATTAGATTATCTTACTTGGGGTCTTCTTCTAAGGATACATTATTCGCCATTACCAGCTCAGGTATATATTTTGTTTTTCTAACAATTTTTTCTGGTGCTTTATACGCCAAATCTGACTTCATTTTCAGTTCCAGCTTGTCATTTTGAATTAGAATTGTACTTCAGTTGAAGAATAAGGGATAACCACGAGAATTTTACATTTTTGTTTTGAAATACGTAAAAAAACGACATTAAAAGCCAAAAAAACAACTTTATGAAACTTTGGATATGTTGTTCAACTTTTTTTTCTCTACAAGATGGTATGTCTCATGGCTCATGTTGGATGGCTCATTTTCCTGTACTATTACTTTAAATTTATAATTATACCAAGTCCCAGAAACAACTTTACCGATCGGAAAGTTGGAACTTACGAGCCCTAATCATGTTATTGCTTTAATAGAAGATGAAGGAGAGTGTTTTCGGAAACGCAACAGGTCTAATAATGTAATTGCTTTTTGCGACAGAAGCAGAGGTCGGCATAATAAAATTGTCTTTGCCTCTTCAGCGAATTAAGAGCATATTCCCCCCTTCTAAAAATAGTAACTATTAGTTACTACTTTCGTTCCAACCTCGTGAAAAGTTACTACGCCGACCGTTCGAAAGTTCTCGAAATAGTAACTAATACTAACTATTTGCGTACCATGCTCGGAAGCCTATTTAGCAGGGAATCTAAGATGTCTGTGGTCTGACCCGATCAGCCGGCGGCCCTTACATGTGTAATGATGTGTAGCAACTATGGCAAGTAGGTTGGAACACGCTCTAGATCTCAGGTTCCAGATACTGAGCACTGTATGGATGTTTGGAAGAACTAGTAGAATTAAAATTAAGAGGTTTGGGGGGTGGAATACGGGGGGGGGGGTAATTGATACGGAGGTTAAGTGACAAATCTGTTCTAGGTCTGATAATGCTGGAAGGCTCGTCCAGTCATACACACATCTTTAATATTCCGACATGGAGTACTAACGTACGGCCATGGTGCCCATACGTTGGGGCATCATGCCCTAAAGAAAAAAAAAGCACCCCCGTGCTAAGCGACTGAAGTGAATCTGGATAAATAATCAAATGTTGCCGTCCGTCCGTCCTAGATCAAAAGAACAATAGTTGCGTTCTAGCAGATACCACGGCCTAAAGTCGTTTTCGTAGTTACCGTAGTATCTGATACCACGGTCAAAAGGCCCTTTCGCAGTTACCTTGGTATCTGATACCACGTTAAAAAGGCGTTTTACCTAATGTTCAGTTACGACGGGTCGGACCGTGTAAGTGATCGCGTATCTGAAAAAGACATCTCACTTTCATCACCACTAACACAAGAGTCTATTTTTGTTTTGTCAAGTTACTGGGAAAGAAGTTATGTCACCCTAGATGTCAGTGGATATCAATATTTCTTTTTGGATGATCTCTAAAAGCGCAAATCCTGAAATTGTCTTTTTTACAGAGCAGCGCAGTATCAGATGGCACAGTCACTGCAAATACGACTAATTGCAGAAGCCAGTTACCGTGGTCACAGATACCACGGTATCTGCAAAAATGCAACTAATGATTCTCTTCGCCACAAGGCCTAGTTTTCCAATTTAAAAAAAATCTGCGCGCTCTTGAGCAACAGAGACTGACATCGCATTTTCTCTATGATTTCAATTAGTTATCAGTAAGAGTCATAGTTATCATTAGGTAATAAAGTTTAACTGAAAAGCCAGCTTATTTTTCTATAGTGATTTAATGCAGTGAATTACTTAGACCCTCAGTTATTTTTTTATTTATCATCTTGGGCTCTGGAACTCTAAAACTTGAGGAATATGCACAGCTGGCCTGACAATACAAAGTTCATCCATACACGGAGAATCTGAATTTCAACAAAGCGTGCACAATCGCTTTTGAAGCGCCAGCTCAGAAAATCGTTTCCAGATCGTAAGGTCACACCTGAAGAAAGCCCGCTATTGAATGTGACCCAAAACAGATCTGTTTTTTTTTTCACTCTTTTACCGTTGTAAGCTGCTAAATATGTCAAACATAGAAGTACATGCACACAGAGGTACAAAAAATCATGTTCATACGATTAAAATCAATTATATGAATGGCGGAGCAACGAAGTAGCCCACCTTAAAGGCACAAAAAACTTGACGACGCAACTTTCGGCCATCAAACCGACCAGGGGGGCTTATATAAAGATACAGGGACTTACTGTCGACAGGACCCCGCCTTCTTTGTTATCTCGAACCCCGTCCTTGTGTTCCCAAAGCTAGCTGGCAGGCCCTTGCCCCTTATGCACTGTAATTATACACTTATGCACTGTAAAAGTTCGCCTTTGGCCGTGTTTAGGCCATAGTATCGGGTAGTAGTCAAGAGCTCGTCTGTTCGATTCCTACTCACGGCACATAAACCTTTTGTTTTGTTTTTTCTACTAATTCCAAAGTCGAATTCTCGGAAACTGCCGAGAACCTGCGATGGTCGTAACGAGAATTTTCATTACTCTCAGTATCGACCCAGGGTACATTCTTGATATGTCAGCTAGCTCCCCGAGTCAAGTTTGAGATAAGTTTTCTGTTCCTTTAAGTGAACAAGTGAATCAGTAACTACAGTGTCAGGTCTCAGCCTGATGCGGTTAAACTTTAACATGGACCAAGGAGAACAGAGGCTTCGTTGCACTAAACCGATTTTCCGGGAAATAGGTTCAACCATCTCCCCCGTGAAAAGATGTGCTGACTGTAAGATTTTGTAACCTTGGGAACTTGGGGCTTACCTTGACTGCATATTCTGTTCTGGAAGCTCGGTGAATACAACGTTTACAAACGGCGAACTCTCCCCGGCCAATAACCTCCAGTACATCATATTCATCAGACAAAGGCGTAGACTTGCTATGCGGCGTTTGCTAAAAAAAACACAAGAGATGTAAGCTCATATGGCACTTGCGTGGGTTAAGATGTATTGTTTGATCAAAAGTAAGTTCCGACTTTGCGGTTAAGATACGCACTTTAAGGGAGCTAGAACTTCATTTGCAAGAAAAACCCTTGAGGCAAAAATGATAATGGGCTGACGGAGATCATGAAAATGCATATTTTGCTTAAAAGTGTGTTTCTTACTTTGCTGTCAAAGATTGGTACTTTAAGGAATAATCGGATTTTAGAAGTAGCGATTTCTAAGCAAATCTTGTTGAATCTATAAAATTCCAGCGAAGATTCATCGTCCTAGTACATCTGGAAGTACCTTAACTCGCGATCACCGGAATCTCCCCCCCCCCCCCTCCAACTCCACCCAAAATACCCGGAGCCAATTCGGTTCTGTAAATGATTTATCCAGAGCATCTGTTTGTTATTCCCAAAAAGTTCGATCCCGATCACACCAGTCTAAGCGGGTCAAGTATCTCCCCCCCCCCCAGTAGCTGTCAGATCCGGTCCGGAAATAAAAAAGATAACCAGAGAGAATTGTCCTTTTTTCAGTTGTTAAATTTCACTCAAATCCGATCGCCCGTTACAAAGTTACGCATGACTCAATATTCCGGATTCTCCTTCCTCCACTCCCCCCTAAGATTATCGTATAGAGGATGTTTATTTTATTTCCGAGTCAGTTTGACCGGGTCCCTGATATGCCTGCCAATTTTCGTCGTGAAAATCCCAAAAAACGGAATTCCGGGAAATCCCACCCCCCAGCCCCAAGGGTCCGGATCCAATCCAATTGTGTAAATTCTTCCGAGCAAGGTTCTCTCCGATCCCTCCATTCTAACCGTTTCTCGAAATTTCCGGTCTCCCCCCCCCCCAAATTCCCCCACAGTGCCCGGAGTCAATCCGGTTTTGTAAATGATTTATCCAGAGCACCTGTTTGGTATTCCCACAAAGTTCCATCCCAATCTCTCCAGTCTAAACGGGTCACGTATTCCCCCCCCCCCCCCAATAGTTGTCAGATCCGGTCCAGATTTGGAAAAGATCACCAGAGAAATGTCCTCTGTTCAATTATTAAATTTCACTCGAATCCGATCACGCAGGACTCAGGATGCCGGATTCCCTTTCCTCCACTCCCCCCCCCCCCACGATAATCAGATAGACGAATATTTTATTTCATGTCAGTTTGATAGGGTCCCTGATATGCCTGCCAAGTTTCGTCGTGAAAATCCACAAAACCGCCATCACCGGAATTCCGCGACCCCCCCCCCCCCCCCCAAGTGTCCGTATTCAGTACAATTTTCTAAACGATTTATCTAGAGCAGATGCTTGTTCTTCCCAGCAAGTTTCACTCCAATCCCACCATTCTTACCGGTTTTTTTTATTTTCGGTCTCCCCTCCCCCCAACTCCCCCTGACTATCGAATCCGGTCAAAGACTTTAAACGGGACATCAGACATATATAACCTATTCAGTTATCAAGTTTCATTCCAATCCGATCCCGTTCGAAAGTTACATACTACTCAATTTTCTGGATTCCCCCGCCCTCCACTCCCCCACCAAGATGGTCGGATCGGAAAATTGATTAATTCTAAGTTTGTTCGGTCGGGTCCCTGATATGCCTGCCAAGTTTCATGGTCCTAGCACATCTGGAAGCACCCTAACTAACAAAAAGTGTGACAAACTGCCCTCAATTTTCAAGTTTCCTGCGCACTCCACTTCCCTACATATGGTTGGACCGGGAAACTGATTATTTCCAGGTGAATTTGGTTGGGTCCCTGATATGCCTGACAAGTTTCATTGTCCTAGCACATCTGGAAGTACCCTAACTCGAACAAGTGTGACAAAAATCCGGACCGACCGACAGAACGTCAGACCGACGGACGGAATTGCGATCGGTATATAGCACTTGAGCCAGAGGCTGCAAGTGCCATAAAAAAAAAAAAAAAAAAAAAAATCAGAAGTACAAAACTGCCTGATGGTCGAGTCCAAGAAATCGCCTTTTCCAACTTCCCAACACCTTACTTGTCCCTAGTCCATCTAATATTTCCGTTACCTGCCAGTCATTCCCGGGTAATAGCAATGAAGCTATATTGTATTCTTTCCTGTTTTTCTTCAATTATCTTACATTGCACTTGCAATCAATAAGGATGTTGAATCCCGATGAGTAGCTTGCGGTTGATGATGGTGTTCATTAATTTCCGGGTCACTGTTTCTGTGGCACTCCAGTACACTTTCTACGGTTGCGCACACCATTGCTTTCCGGCCAAGTGCCATATACCGATCAGTTTTCCGTTGGTCGGTCAGTCTGGTCACCGCGAGTTAGGGTGCTTCGAGATGTGCTTGGACGATAAAACTTGACAGGGATATTAGCGATCTAACCAAACTAACTTAGAATAGGCACTTCCCGGTCCGACCATCGTGGGGGAGTGGAGGGAGGGGGAATCCGCAATATTGAGGTATGTATAACTTTTGAACGGGGAATCTGATCTCAATGAAACTTGAGATTTGGAAATACCTCGTGTAGCAGATGTCTCATTTCACGTCTGGGCCGGATTCGGTGACTTTGCGGGGAGTTAGGAGGGGGAACCTGAGACCGTATGACACGCCATAGTGGAGGAATAGGAATGAAAAGTGGTGGGAAGAAAAAGCAATGCCCTAGATACACAATTGACAGGACCGGACAGGATCTGTGCACTGTGTGGGAAGTCGGAGGGGGGATCCGAAATCCTGGGGGGGGGTCCAGAATTACGGTGATTAGGATTTAAGGTACTTCCAGACGTTCTAGGACGATGAAACTTAAGTTCTAAGACGATGAAACTTACGTTCTAAGACGATGAAACTTTGGTACGCATATCAGGGACTCGACCATATTTACTTAAGAACAGTATTCCCACGGTCCGACCATCGTGGGGGAGTGGGAATCCGAAATCCTGATATATGTATAACTTTAGAACCGGCAATTGGATCTTCATGAAACTTGATATTTGGAAAAACCTCGTACCTCAGAAGTCTCATTTCATGTCCGGACCGGATCCGGTGACTTTGGGGGAGTCAGAGGGGTGAACCGTAAATATAGTGACATGCTAAGAGTGGAGAGATCAGGATATACCTTTGCTGGCCCATTAGAGATCCAACAAGATCGACTTAGAAATAGTCACTGACCAGATCCGACCATCCTAGAGGGGGAGGATGGACGGAGAGAAAATCCAGAAAATTGACGCATGCATAACTTTCGAACCGGTGATCAGATCTTAATGAAACTTGATAGCTGTTTGGGGTTTTGCAAAGATTTTCCTTACTAATGAGTTCCTAGTCCCTTTAAAGTGCACATCTTAACCAAAAAGTGAAACAAGAGTGAAACAATATTGAGAAAGTGAAACAATATTTTGATTGATCAAAAGTAAGTTTTTTGTTTTGTTTTTTTCAATCAATCAATCAAGTTTAACCCGAATAGCTAAAAGCTAGAAAAGGAATACAAATTTACAAAATACACAGACACACAAGAAACAAATTAACTAATACACTTACAAGAAATTACCAGAAATAAATGATGGAATGAAACTACGTAAAAATTGGGTAGAAGAATTAGCGGGATATGGGGAAAACTTATTGCCAGTATTCCTCTCGGACGGACGCACGCTAGACGGGAGGGGAGGGGGGAATAGTTTCGACTTTGCGGTTGAGATGCGCACTCTAAGGGAGCTGGAACTTCATTTGTAATCAAAACCCCTGAGGCAAAAAGGCTAATGGGCTAATGGGCATCATGAAACTGCATATATTGCTTAAAAGTATTTATTTTACTTTGCGGTCAAGATTGGTACTTTAAGAATTAATCGGATCTGGGAATAGCAATTTCTACGCAAATGTTGTTGAACCTCCAATATTCCAGGGAAGTTTCATCGTCCTAGCACATCTGGAAGTACCTTAACTCGCGATCACCGGAATCCCAGACCCCCCCCCCCCTCCAACTCCACCCACAATACCCGGAGTCAATCCGGTTCTGTAAATGATTAATCCAGAGCATATGTTTGTCATTCCCACGAAGTTCGATCCAGATCACACCAGTCTAAGCGGGTCAAGTATTTTCCGCCCTCCCCCCAATGATTGCCGGATTCAGTCCGGAAATGAAAAAGATCACCAGAGAAAAATGTCCTCTGTTCAATTATTAAATTTCACTCGAATCCAATCACCGGTTCCAAAGTTACGCATGACTCAATATTCCGGATTCCCCTCCCTCAACCCCCTCCCCCCAAGATTATCATATCGAGGATTTTTTTTTATTCCAAGTCAGTTAGACCGGGTCCCTGATATGCCTTCCAAGTTTCGTCCCCCCCCCCCTCAAGTGTCCGGATCCATTCGAATTGTGAAAAAGATTTACATGGAACAGCAAGTTTCACTCCGATACCATCATTCTAACCATTTCTCGAGATGTCCACCCCCCCCCAGCTCCCCCACGGTGCCCGTACCCAATCCGATTCAATAAATGATTTACCTAGAGCATCTTTTTGTTCTTCCCACCAAGTTCCATCCCGGTCTCTCCATTCTAAGCGGGTCACGTATTCCCCCCCCCCCCCAATAGTTGCCGGATCCGGTCCGGATATGAAAAAGATCACCGGAGAAATTTCCTCTGTTCAATTCTTAAATTTCACTCGAATCCGATCACCCACTGCAAAGTTAGGCATGACTGAAAATTCCGGATCCCACTCCCTCCACTCCCCCCACCACTATCAGATCGACTAAAATTTTTATTTTGAAGTCAGATTGATCGGGTCCCTGATATACCTGCCAAGTTTCATCGTGAAAATCCCCAAAACCGTCATCACCGGAATTCCGGGAAACCCCCTCCCCCCCCCCCATAAGTGTACAATGGTCTAAAGGATTTATCTAGAGCAGATGCTTCTTCTTCCCAGCAAATTTCACTCCGATCCCTCCATTCTAACCGTTTCTTGAAATTTCCGGTCTCCCCCCCCCCCCCCCAACTCCCTCCTGGCTACCGAATCCGGTCAAGACTTTAAATGGGACATCACAGATATATAATCTATTCAGTTATTAAGTTTCATTACAATCCGATCACCCGTTCGTAAGTTACACACTTCTCAATTTCCCGGATTCCCCTGCCCTCCACTCCCCCCCCCCAAAAAAAAAAGTCGGATCGGAAAACTGATTATTTCTAAATTTGTTTGGTCGGGTCTCTGACATGCCTGCCAAGTTTCAAGGTCCTGGCACAACTGGAAGTACCCTAACTCGAAAAAGTGTGACAAAATGCCCTAAATTTTCAAGTTTCCAGGGCCCCCACTCCCCCGCATATGGTCGGATTGGGAAACTGATTATTTCCAGGTTAGTTAGGTCGGGTCCCTAATATGCCTGCCAAGTTCCATTGTCCTAGCTCATCTGGAAGTACCCTAACTCGAAAAGGTGTTACAAAATGCCCTAAATTTTCAAGTTTCCAGCGCCCCCCACTCCCCCACATATGGTCAGATCGGGAAACTGATTATTTCCAGTTTAGTTTCCTGATATGCCTGCCAAGTTTCATTGTCCTAGCACATCTGGAAGTACCCTAACTCGAAAAAGTGCGACAAAAAACTCGGACCGACCGACGGACGGAATTGTGATAAGTATAAGGCACTTGAGCCAGAGGCTGCAAGTGCCATAACAATAAATCTTTTGGCCAAAATCTCTGCCTCACAAATGAATTCCTTAAAGTACTCATCGTAACCGCGAATTACAACAAGACCAAAGGTTTCGATGAGATCCCAAAAATTCAATATCTGATCCAGACAACTGGGTCTTGTCTTAGCCAGATCCAGTCATCGAAAGACTCCTTGAGCTTTTTTACAATTAAAATTCAGAAACAGATTAAGGCCAAATAGCTAATAACCTGAGAAAACCAAGTTCAGATATGAATTCAGCATGTGTGTTTACCTTACTTCCTGCCACTTCTGCCAATTTCCCGGTTTCGGCCGAACTCCAGAACTACTTGTCCGGCGAAAAAAGAAAGCTCAAAGACGAAATCAGGGTATCTTCTTTCCCCAGTAATGAACATCTAATCAACTTCAAATACAAATTTAGCTTATAACAAATTTTCCGATTCCAGCCGGATTCCGGTCGAACTATATGTCCGGGTAAAATAGGATTGTCATACAGGGACTCAGCATCTCTTCTTACCCCTACATCGCTTATCTAATCACTAGAAATAAAACCTTAACTTCCAACAGTTTTCCGGTTTTGGCCTGATTCCGGGCGAACTACATGTCCGGGTAGAAAACTGTTTTCACATAAGTCTTCAGCACGTCTTCTTGCCCTAAATCGAACATCTAGTCAACTCCAAATAAAACTTTTAATTTTGACAAACTTTCCTATTTGGGCCGGATTCCGGTCGAAATACTTGTCCGTCGAGAAAATAGTTTTCACCATCATCTTCAGCATGTCTTCCTACCTCTAAATCGAACATCTAATCAACTTCAAATAAAACTTTTACTTTCAACAAACTTTCCGGTTTGGGCCGGATTCCGGGCGAAATACTTGTCCGTCGAGAAAATAATTTTCACCATCGACTTCAGCATGTCTTCCTACAACCAAATCGAACATCTAATCAACTTCAAATAAAACTTTTACTTTCAACAAACTTTCCGGTTTCTGGCCGGATTCCGGGCGAACTACTTGTCCGATGACAAAATGGTTTTCACCATCGTGTTCAACATGTCTTCTTACTCCGGAATCGGCTATCACATTAGCTGTTTCAAAATATTTTGTTTGTCCCTTAATTTGAACCCCCACCCCTAAATGTAGGGTTACAAAGCCTGGGCCAAGTGCCCATCTACGAACTTGACTGGTCCGACGACGCAACGAATCCACACACCAAGTTTCATCAAAATATCTCATTCCCTTCGAGAGTTATCGTGCTTACAGACGGACGGACAGAGGGACGGACGGACAGACGGACAGCTTTTGCGATGTCATAGGTATCCCTCCACTTACGTTCTGGGATCCCAAAAAATTCTTTTGAGCGAACGAGTCATTTTTATGATCCCCAAGGGCAGGCCTGTTTGTCGAGTCCAGCATGTCCGAGTCCGAGACAAGTCCGCGAACGAAGGCACGCTCAAGAGTCAAGACGAGTCCGAGTCCTGGACATAAAATCGTTCGAGACGAGACGAGACCCAGTCTGTACAAAAAAGGGTATCGAGACCGAGTCACGCCGCGAGTCCTAACAATGAATTTGTTCTTCAAATAATGAACTATATTCTTCATATACAGAGAATTCATATGAGATTGAGCCACGCGGAATGAATCAACCAAAGGATGTTCGTATCGAAGACAAAGCTGAAGAAGAGCAAACCATCATTTTGAGTCAGGTTCTGAGCCAAGAATCGGTGTACGCTGTTAAAAGAGAGGTTTTCATCCAGGATAAGACCAACATATTTAGCCATTATACATAGATCTTAAAAGTTCAGCAGCAGAGCAAACTGACTAGACCAGGAGAAAATCACGCATCAACATTTTCCTCATATAAAGCTAGATAATTTGATAATAAATAAAAAAAAACAGTCAGAATCAATTATATAGGCTTAAGTGGCGACACTGAACAACTGAACCAAACCTGAATGCCAACAAAAAATCACAATGTTCTCCGTAATGTTTGCTAAGAAAATAGGAAATAGGAACGACGGGTGTGATTTTTTAAATAATATTGATGTTGAATTTTTAAATGGTATGCTTGTAAAAATAAAATTTGCAATATACACAACGGGAGTGGAGATAAAGAATGAATGGACAGAGTGACTGTCACGGTTATTTTAAATTTCCTTCAGGCAGAAGGAACTGGTCAACTACTCAATGGTCTGACATATTTTCGCTACGGAAACATTGATTTATCTGATAAATATTTAAGATTTCCATTGATGGTGATCATAACTGCAATCCTGGTCAGTCACAAGAAATGAAACTTTAATGTCACTTGCCCTCCAACCCAATTCTGGGGGAGTTGACGGAAGGGAATCCGCAAAATTACTGACTGTGTAAGTTACGAACGGGTGGTCCGATTCCAGCGAAATTTTGTGGGTGAACTCGTAACCTTAATATGTAAAATGTATCCAAACCGCTTGCCGGAGCAACTGGGGGAGTTGTGAGGTTCTTGTTCAAGAAATCGTGTAAACGCACAAATTGGACAGTAGCGATTTTATGCGGCCTAGATACACTGACGTCCTAACCGGATTCGGCAACGATGAGAAGGATGAGGGGGTACCGGAAATTGGCAGATATGCTCCGACTCGAGCCAAACTTGACGGATGGAATAAGAGATGTCGGAGATGCGAGGTTTAAGTGTCGGAGTCGTTTTCGGAGGCCAATCTCTAGACGTTTACTTGAACTCGTGACTTCGCCGGATTTCAAGACGAGACGAATCCGAGTCCTGCTCCGCAAACGGTTCTACCCAAGGGTGCAGAATCATTTTTGCCTCAACGGTTTTGCTTACAATTGAATTTCTAGCGGCCTTAAAGTGAGCTATTTAACCGGAAAGCGAAAATAAAACTTTTGATCAAAACGACATTTCTATGATCCTCCAGGGCCTATGAGCATTTGCGCCTCAGAGGCTTTGCTTACAAATCAATTCCTACCTCCCTTAAACTGCGCATCACAACTACAAAGGTGTAAAAAAGAAAAAATGACCAAACGATGGATTTTTATGATCCCTAAGGTCCCAGACGCTCCTTGCTAGCGGATTCCATGTGTGCACCTTTGAGGAAACGACACATTTCGATGATCCACCAGGGCCCCTGATCGTTTCTGCCTGAAGTGTTTTGCTTACAAATGAATCTTTAGCCCCCTTAAAGTGCGCATCATCACCGCAAAATGCAACACTACTTTCGACTAAACAATACATTTTCATGATCCCCAAGGGCCTATGGGCATTTATGCCTCCAGGGTTTTGCTTACAAAGGATTCCAAAGTCATCCTCTAACCCAACTTTCCAAGTGCCATATTAGCTCTAGAATATAAGGTTTGAAGCCAAGCTGACCATTCATTTGATAAAATAGAAAAACAAGATTTTCGTTTTTTTTGTTTTTTCTTGATCAGCTAGTTACCCCTCCAAGATGATGTGAGAGCTTCTAGCTCTTGTTTTTATTTTATTCCATGTAGCCAGTGGCTGAAATAAAAGTTGTTGTTAATGCCAGTCCACTGTGTGGTCAAGTCCAAAACAGAACTTGAGATGTGAACCATTCCGACAGATATGTTGTCATCTTGTCTACGGGAGCCCGGTTGGGAAAGAGGACTAACTTTCCGCTGCGGCGTAACTCACAGGACACGAGTTCGGGTCTGGTTGAGGAGCTGCTGATGTAGTACGTATTATGCAACAAAGTCAGGCTACTCGGGTCGCCAAAATTCGTGAACTTTAACTGAAGTATGTCAAGCAACCTCCATATAACAATCAATTAAGTTTTCTGGCCAGCGCAGGGAACAGACAAAAAGTACACGAACGGCTGTTACAAAGAGTAAAGAGTCGTAAGCCTACTGCTTTAGTTGGGATGACGTTGGCCTAATGAATGCTCATTTGGGGGGGGGGCTCTAGAATTCAAATTTGTTTCTATTTATTGGGCACAGAATAGGTTTCAAACCGCCAGATGCAAAGCAACGACTATACTTCAAGGTATAGACAAAAACTACTTCAAATTTACTTGAAAAAGAATGATTAAATTGCGATCTATGTGATCAACCTGGGAGTAGAGTTAAGCCCAAAATAGATCTTTGCCCCCCCCCCACCCCCATGATATACCACAGACAATCCCTGCAGTTCGGTTTCAGTCAACTGCACTAACTGTTCAAGCAAATTCAATCCGACACAAACAGTTCAGGTAGGCCTATACTTAACAATTCTATGAATGTTTTACTACCTTATTTTCTCTTTTTGGTAAAAAAAAACGGCCAAATTGAAAAGAAACTAACAAACAAAAGAAACTAACAAACTTATTATCAGCTAACAGCCAATTATTTCAGCTTTCTTCCGACACAAAGAGTTGGTTGCAAATTCATTTTTTACCGATAATATTGAGACTAAAAATAATGAACACGAATCAGTAAAGTTGTATGCTTAAACGATTCCTCGCATTATTTACTCTTCAACTTACAGTCTTTTAAAATATTTGAATACTTTAAAACTATGTTGTGCTTTCAACAAAGAACCCGCGGTTTTGGCTGTTTTAGGCCTTTTCCGAGACCCGGTGACTTGTCGCGAGAACAGGGAAACAATTGACATAACCGGCTTTCTGATGGAAAACCTTCTCGTAGGCAACCATCGACAGCGTGATACACGTCGAAAGTAGCGAAACATGGCAAGTGAGAAAATCAGCGTGGTTTTGTTAGAGGACTAAACTGTACAAAATTGGGGTCTCCCGGTTTCGAGATATATTGAGTGACTATGGAAGTAGGTTGTATTAGTATTATAGGTAAGAGAGGTCCGTTAAGTCTGATGAACAGTGGGCCTGCGTAAAGGACACCGGAAAGCTCATTCAATATTCGGGAAACGTAATGCAATCCTGTGACTGAGAGTGTCCACAGCCATCCTTACCAGCCCACGAATCTCGAATTCATTCAATACAGATTTCTTTCGCATCTGAATCGAGCCAGAAAAATAAAAAAAATCACCATTTCCATTCCCAGAATCCAGATATCCAACCACGCAGACAAATGCATTGTAAACCTTTTCCGCCCACCATCACACCAGTGAACATCAACAGCAGTAGTCGCAGTAACACATTTTAGTGTGCCCTTCCGTTCCCGTTTTGTTTTATTTCTTTCTCCTTATGTTTGCTTGCTCGCAATGTGTGTGGTACGGTACCTTATCTGGGGGAGAGACGGTGACCAAGTGCCGGACCGGTCCTTACTCATGTCTGATGTGTGGTAGTGCGGATGGGTACTTAAAACGTACTGATGTGACAGTTTGAGTGAGAATTTAGGGTAAGTGTCATGGCGTTATGGGGAATAGTTGTTTACGAAATATAAAACAGCTGGTGATGGTAGCCGTAGCACATATCGATATATATTTCTAGGAAGTATTTCATTTGTTTGTTTTACTTTTCATGTATTTGCCATTGCTGTAGGCTCTTAGCATAAAGAAAAGCTTATCTCATCTTATAACTAGATATCTTTGTTTATTCTCACGCTGCTTATTACAGCTGTCGCTATTGACAACGTCAAGCTACAGAAAAACTGTGCGATAGTCTCTGAATTGGTTTTATACCAGTTCAACGCTCGAGACGGATGAGTTTCTATTTGTCCACCATCGCCTCATTTTCGGGATCGACTAAAAAAGTCACGGCATCTTAGGAGGCACGAGTACTTAAAAGAGGCACAAAAACCAGAAGGGCCTTTCAGACTTCAGAGTGAGAGGCAGGAACTATGTTCTAACGTGCCTTCTTTTAGGCTTACGAACTCTCACTTACTTATCGAATTCTACAACTTGTTAATCAATTTTCTGCGCCTTGCCGTGCTGTGCCTCTTTTTAGGCGATCCCATCATTATCAGCGTCCACTACACACAGATAGTACCGATAGGGTAAGAAACGGAAAAAAGAAGCTTTTTTTTGTTTTATTTAAATTGTAGTGCAAAAAAGTATCATCGTCAGGGAGGTTTGCATCTTATTTTTGCTGAATGAGTAAAGGCAACGCCGATGCCACCTAGTTAAATACTATTTGGTGCAGTGTGGTGCCTGCCGATGGAGTGTGTCATAGAGCGTGTTCCACCCTACTTACCATAGTTACCGAGGTAGTTACAACGCATGACGTCAAGAATTTTGGTTTCTTGGCGTCAAGGCTGGAAGGCATTTTTCTACTGTCTCCGCCGGGTAATCCAGCCAATCACGTTACAGAGATCCGTAGTTACCACGCTTACTACGCTCCAGAGCATGGTAAGCAAATAGTTACTATATCCAGAAGGTTGGAACGGTCAGCGTGGTAACTTTTAGTGAGGTTGGAACGGAAATAATAACTAAGAGTTACTATTGTTAGAAGGTGTGGAACACGCTCATAATGATAGTTTTTGTTTTAATCACGATCATCTCTCTCGTGAATTAATCTTGTTGAAAGAGACTTTTTTTAACACATTTTACTGAAAGTATAAGGAGTTGGTTTTAGGATCCCAAAACGTACGTGGGGGGATACCTATGAATTCGTAAAAGTTGTCCGTCCGTCTGTCAGCAAGATAACTCTCGAAGGGAATGAGATATTTTGTTGAAACTTGGTGTGAGGACTCTTTAGGGTCACGGGAGAGGTCGAGTTCATAGATGGGCTCTGTAGCTCAACAAATAGGGGTGGGGGTTCAAATTAAGGAGCGAACAAGTTTTTTAACAGATAATGAGATAGTCGATTCGGAGGTAATAAGACATGCTGAACACGAGCAAGGTTCCAGAGAATCTACTCAAGACCTGGTCAGTTTCCATCTTCAAAGTACATCATAGAAGAATAGTATTTTATGTATACTCATGTCTGGGATAAGCTAAATAGATGGTCGGCTACTCATCAAACAAAACAGTTGAGAGAGGGATAAATACTGCAACGGCTTGGAAAGAGCGTCAATTGGTTTGTATCAGATTGACACTTTCGGGCGGAAATCAAATCAAAATCAAGTTAATACAAAAACGTAGGGTAATAAAAAGCGGGCCAGACGCCAGGAGGGGAGAGCGAAAAAGGGCAAGTGGCCCAGATTTTAGAACGAATGGATCGGTCTCCCCAAGTCGTGGGTGAGGACTCCGCGTCCAAAAGCGGGAAGGAGGCCAAATTTGAGGCCATTGGATTGCATAGTCAGGCTAGACGATGACGTCATTGAGCTGCTGATACAGGGGCTTTGAAAAGCGTCTTCCCACATCACTTGCCTTGGATGACAAACTTGGGAAAATTTGCATAGCCAAATAAGCTTTTCTGAAACAATAATCGGGAGCCTCATGCGCCAAGTCAGTTTCAGTTTCAGTTTCAGTTTCATTGGACCATAAAAAAAAAAATACACAATTTACATTCCTGCCAGGAAACCACAAATATAGTGCTTGGCTAGGGCAGGGAAATAACCGATATTAACTTAAACACTAAACAGGATAACAAGTAAAAAAGATAAGGCTTAACGCTTATGAGATTACGCGGTTTCTTAGAAACGAGAATGGATGGAAATACTACTGGAGCAGATTGAATTAGTATCCTAAGTACGAGGTGTCCGCTGACGGCTTGGAACATGAATAGTTTATTTAGAAGCCATGCCACTTTGTACAACTCGGGTCTATATAATGCTATGTGCTTGCTTCAAATAATAATAACCAAGGCCGTATCCAGGGGGGTGGGTTAGGGAGTTGACCCCCCCCCCCCCCGAGACATACAAAAATACTCATTTTTATAGGCTTTTCCCTCTGATCTATTTCTTGTTTGTACTTCTTTGTGCGACCCGCAGGCAACCCCCCCCCCCCGAAATAAATTCCTGGATACGTGCCTGATAATAGCATTAGTACTTTGTGTTATCCGTACATCCACCTATCTCTCCTGTATGGGGGAAATGTACGAACCGGAAGCATGCGGTTCATTAAAAAAAATGTACTGTGTATGAATATGGTTTCTTACCGGAACCAAGTTATTGAACTGAATTCAATAATTTCATTTCTGTTCGTAGTCGACTTGAATTTTCCGCGCCTGGCACGTGCAGTCTCCGAAATCGGGTTTAGTACGCGGATCCAACTCCTATTTGATCTCCCTATTCAACATAATTGATCCTAATGCCCGTAATTACTGTAATGCAAGGCTGGGTCAGAGGATGAAAGTAGGAATTTGCCAATTCGTGGGTTTGTTTTTGATCATTTGTAAGCATAACCCTTGAAATAGGAATGGTCATGGACCCTTGGAAATCATGAGAATGTATCGTTTGATAAAAAGTATTTTATTTTTGCACTTGGCTCTGTGATGCGCACTTTAAGGGCGCAAGATATTTATCTGTAATCAAAACCCTTGAGGCAAAAACAATCACAGGCTCTTGGAGATCATGAAAGATCGTTTATCAAAAGTTTTTTTTTTTACTTTTTGGTTAAAATGCGCACTTTAAGGGTGCTAGAAAATTCATTTTTACAACCCCTGTTGCACAAAAGATCATGGCCCCGCGGATATCACTAAACGTATCGTTTGGTCAAAATTTTTTTTTTTTTTTCACTTTGCGGTTAAGACATGCACTTTAAGGAAGCTAGAAATTAAGTTCGAAGCAAAATCCTCGAGGCAAAAACTATCATAGGTTCATTGGGATCAGAAAAACTTATTTATTCCAGCAATGTTTTCTACGGATACGTCAGCTAAGATTCTTCATAAGCGATATTTCGGCCCTTCTTGGCAAGGGTCCTCGTCAGGCTTCCAATCCTCTTGTTCAACTTCGGGGAAAGAAACAAACCTGTAATCACCTGTAATTGATTACAGGTTTGTTTCTTTCCCCGAAGTTGAACAAGAGGATTGGAAGCCTGACGAGGACCCTTGCCAAGAAGGGCCGAAATATCGCTTATGAAGAATCTTAGCTGACGTATCCGTAGAAAAAATTGCTGGAATAAATGTTTCAAAGTCAGCTTGGGCTCAAAGAATATTTATTGAAAAACTTATATTTAGCTTAAAACTATTTTTTGGACTTTGCGGTTAAGATGAGCACTTTACTGGATCGTCGGATCTAGAGTGACAATTTTTAAGCCATTATAGCTAGTTTCATCTTCCTAGCACATCTGGAAGTACCTTTACTTGCGATCACCGCAATTCCGGACCCCCTGCAACTCCCATCACAGTGCCCGAATCCGGTCCGGTTCTGTCATTGAATGTAACCAGGGATTGTGCTTGTTCTTCCAACCAAGTTTCATCCCAATCATTCCAGATCCGGTCCGGACTTGAAATGGGACATTTGAGACACGAGGTTTTTCAAAATATCAAGTTTCATTTTGATCAGATCACCTGTTCGTAAGTTATACATATACCTCGAGATTCCCTCTCCCTCCAATCCCCCCCTCCCCGATCAAAATGGTCGGATTGGGGAACTAACTATTTCTAAGCCAATGTTGTCAACTTTCTGATTTTCAAGCCAAGTTTCATCGTCCTAGCACATCTGGATGGGTTCCAGCTAAAAAAAAAAAAAAAAAAAAACCTCGGCGAACCCCCCAGCCAAAAAAACCGCGACACCCCCCCCCCTCCAGTAAAAACCCTCACTCCCCCGGCGACCACTCCCCCACATAAATAAAATAGACAATCCCAAAGAATCTCCTAGTCCCAAATAATCCCTACGCCATGGATCCCTACACCCGGATTAGCTTATGTATGCCTACCAACTGACGCATATATAAGAGTAGAGTAAATGGACGCAACTTCATTCGCAAACTTGACTCTACAATAATGCCTGAAGTACAGTGGGTATCCAGTAAAAACTGTAAGAATAAGCTTAGCACAAAGTGTATGAGTAGGTGAGGCAAAAAGTGCTGGCTAGAGATGTTCTTAGTTTTGAACACGTTAAGCGGAGGCAGAACAAAGATAAACAAGGGAAGTGTAAAGCGACGGTAAAGGGTGATGGTGACAGAATAATTGCTGAAGTGAACGAACACACGCATTCGCCTGAAGCTGTTGTCAGTGAGGTGTTAAAAATGAAAGATCAAAACCCGTGCGACCCAGTGTAACGATATACCCCCCCCCCCCACACACACAAATCCTTTCCAAATTCCTTTCCCCTCTTGGCGAGGAAGCTGCAGTTAGGATGCCACCCATTCGTACAATGCTAAGGGCAATTTGACACTTTAAACAATCAGCCAATTGCCCTCTCCCCATGCCTTCAATTATAGGCCAATCAATTATATGCAATAAATATCGGTTTTCTTGTTCTACCAAAGTCCCACTTGTCTAAGACAAGACTAATCTGATCAGACTAAGATCACGGGAAGTCAAGTTAAATGTTTTGGATTCGTATTACATGTAAAGGATGGGAGGGGGGTACCGGTTTTTTTTTTGTCGGGAGGGTGTCGCCGGGGTGATGGTGGTAACTGGGAATTTTTCGCCAGGCGGGGGGGGGGATTCTCACCTAGACCGCATCTGGAAGTACCTTAACTCGCAATCACCGGAATTCTTAACCCCTCTCTCTCCCCCCCCCCCCATTACTGCCCCCAGAGTGCCCGAATTCGGTCCGATTATGTCACTGATGTGTCTGAGCTTGTGGTTGTTCTTTCCATCAAGTTTCATCCCAATCATTCCACGCTAAGCGTGTCACAAGATCCGACCCCCCCCCTCCGACTACCCCACCCACATCCATCAGATCGGTCCGGAACGGAAATAGGACATCTGAGACACGAGGTCTTTCTAAGTATCAAGTTTCATTAAGATCCGATCACCCGTTCCAAAGTTATACCTACCTCAAGATTCCGGATTCCTCCTCCCTCCACTCCCCTAACGATGGTCGGATCGGGGAAGTGACAATTAACAAGTTAAGTTTGATCGGGTCCCCGATACGCCTTCCAAGTTTCATCATCCGACAGACCGACTGAAAAGTGATCGGTAATGGCACTTGAGCGAAGCTGCAAGTGCCATAACAAGAGCTGCAAGCTCATATGAATTCTCAATTGAATTCTTCAATTCGTGGGTTTGTTGTGATTATTTGTAAGCAATACCCTTGAGATAATGGGTCCTTGGAAATCACGAGAACGTATCGTTTGGTAATACATTTGGCTGTGATGATGAGCACTTTAGGGGCGCTAGAAATTCATCTGTAATCAAAACTCATGAAGCAAAAAAAAGATGAGCTCATCGGGAGAATGAAATAATATTTTAATCAAAAGTATCATTTGTATTTTAAGAAATTCAGTCGTAAGCAAAACCCATGAGGCAAAAATATTCTTATCATCTCAAGTCGCTAATGTTCAAGTTTCATGGTCATAGCACATCTGGAAGTACTTTAACTGGTGATCACCGGAATTCCGGACCCCCCTTCCTCCCCCCACAGTGCTCGAACCCGATCCAGTTCTGTCACTGATGAATCTAGGGCTTGTGCTTGTTCTTCCCACCAAGTTTCATCCCAATCGCTCCACTCTTAGCGTGTCACAAGATTTACGGCTCCCCCTCTGCCCCCCCCCCCCCACAATAATCGGATCCGGTTCGGATTTCACATGGGACATCCGAGACTTGAGTTCTTTCCAAATATCAAGTTTCATTAAGATCTGATCACCCATTCCAAAGTTATACGTACCTCTAGATTCCGGAATCCCCTTCCCTCCACTCCCCCACGGTGGTCGGATCGGGGAAGTGACTATTTCCAAGTTAGTTTGGTCAGGTCCCTGGTACGCTTGCCAAGTTTCACTGTCCCAGCTCACCTAGAAGTAACTTAACTCCGTATCACCGGAATTCCGCCCCCCCCCCCCTCCAACTCCCACCACTGCAGTGCACGAGTCCCGTCCGCTTCTGCCAATGATGTACCTTGGGCTTGTGCTTGTTCCTCTCACCAACTTTCTTCCCGATCCCTCCACTCTAACCTTGTCATATGATTTCCGGTCCCCCCCCCCCCTCCCACATTCATCGGATTCGGTCCGGACTTGAAATGGAACATCTGAGACATGACGTCTCTCCAAATATCAACTTTCATTAAGATCCGATAACACGTTCGAAAGTTATGCTTGCTACTAAATTCCGGATTCCGGCTCCCCTCCCTCCCCCCACGGTGGTCGGATCGGGCAAGTGACTATTTCCAACTTAGTTTGGTCGGGTCCCTAATATGCCTGCCAAGTTTCACCGTCCTAGCATATCTGGAAGTACCCTAACTCGCAAACACCGGACTAACCGACCGACCGACAGACAGACCGACTGAAAAGTGATCGGTATATCGCACTTGAGCGAAGCTGCAAGTGCCATAAAAACACCAAACATAAGAATTTTCGTTCGACGACCGCCAAATGGGTAAATAAAAGAATATAAGTAAGTAAGTAAGTAATTTATTTATAACCCGCCGTTTTCAGAAAGCGGAGTAAATGAAGAAAGTAAATAAAACACATAAACATACACAAAAAGACACTTAATTTCAATCGTCGGCCAGGAAGCAGTGTAGAAGGTCGTGCGCTGGTTGGGTTCTGTTGTCAATGATTTTTTATAGCGACGAAGAAACATCCAAAAGGGTAACACTTGCATCTTGAATTTTGAACTTCTCCGTCAAAGTATGGTTATGGCATAATTTCGACAAGTGGAGCAGGTGCTTTGCATATTTAAAATAACATGATCTCATCTTTTTTATCTCCTTCTTTCGCAGAACATGAGTGACACCGGAACGAAATAGTATAGAAGGAGCGCAGAAGGTGCTGTACAATTTTCCCAAAGCTTTACGATTATAGCGCCCCCGGTTGGGGACGATGCGCCCATAGGCGGTACGGATTGATCTAGAAACTTCTTGAACAACCGAAGAGCAAAATTTTGACAACGAGGATTTGAATGTTATGCCAAGCCATCGTAGAAATTCTGTTGATCTGACGACGAACGATCCAAGAGAGATAGAAGCTTTAGCATTCAATCGATTTGACGAAGGGTTGAAATATAGGCTTAGAGGTAAGCAAGATATATAAATACAATATACATATGTATAAATAATATATGTAGATTTAATAACATATAATATAATAAATAATATACAATAATATATATATATATATCTATCTATTTTTATCCGCATACAGACGGGAAAGAGCGGGACATAGAAAGAAAAAGGAAATGAAACTAAAGAAATACTTACACCACGCTTATACAACCAACTGAGTCAGCGTGTGTGGCTAGTGTAAACGCTTGTTCGAGCACTTATTCAAATCCATGATTTTTTCGGTAGGCTAGGGTCCGTTATTTTGTATTTAGCTGAGAAAGACAGAGAGGGACACCGAGCACAAATTTAGAATACTTGTAGTACACTGTGCCCATTTTTCTTCGTCTGTTATTTCAAAAAAAAATGGCGAAATATAAAGTAAATTACCATTTACTTTCAAAAACACCATCATTATGCGGACCAAGTCATCATGGCCCTTCGTTTTCCCTGTCCCACAGAAAATCATTTCCATACTTCTTCAGAAAATCAACCACGCTTCAATCTCATTCAAGTTTCCCGCCAAAGCCTAGCTGAACTCCAACATAAAGAACGACGCTCAGAGTTCAAACTAAGTTATCTGGTTCGAAGATCAAGGGAAGAGTAAACAGTGCTAAATAATGAACAAACACTGACGGGGGAGAAAACAAAATAGGAGGCGGAAAAGAAGTCGAGAGCAGAATAGATTAGCTTATACAAGCGAAAGTATTGTAGAACCCATTGCCTAAATTACAGGATTCAATTGTGGCAGTAAGTCGGTAGCAACCGTTACTAGTCAATATGACTGATTATAGCGAACCCGTACCTTCTTTTCTGCAAAATCCCAACATCAGACTAAGTTACTCGCCAATTACAGAAAACAATTCCAGCTTTTAGAGCAATTCCATGTTTCTTATCGGCTAACTAATCATTTATTAGATGCTGTATTCACTGACCTTATAGTAAACACCTGTTCTTGAAATATGAAATGTTTTTACACAAAAATGTGTTGACGGCATCGAAAGAGTTTATTGAAAGAAAAAAATAAAGGCTATTCAACTATTTTTATTTATGAACGAAATACGAAACAGAACGAAACAATGGCGACAGGTCGGGATTTCAGATGCTTGTAATTCCATACGGGAGCTAGGGATAATATTTTGCGCCATATTTTATTCGCCATTTTAACTCTGTTTGATTATATTGTTGTTATTTTTATCAGTTGTGACCAAGTTTATATTTGTTTTACTAATAGTGATTTCAGTGTGTTGTTTCTACACGTAGTCATAAGTATTTGACCCGATGATAGAATATTATTGTAACAGAAACAAATTGTATATAATATTAGCCAAAATTGTACCAAAATTGTATATTGCATGAAGTTTTTAGTATAGTATGTACTTGTACGTTAGTGAAATTTTGTTGACGTTTTCCTATGCTATTTTTCGCAATGAAGAATTTTTGGATAAATAAAGTGAATTTGAATTTGAATTTGAATAAAAGGCAAAATAAGCAAGAGCGCTCCTTTAAGTTTACCGTGAAATTAAGGTTATCTGGAATTAAGTTTATTAAATATCTGGCATTCACTACCTATACACTAGCATACATTAGCGATAATCACATTACAAGAATCAAGCACACTATGAATGAATGAATTTATTTCCAAAAAGCCCGTGGGGCCAAGGCAGGAAAAAAATATAAACACAAAATAGCACTCACAAACACAATGTTTACACCAACAGGACGGAACCCTTACTCCAAAAAACGCTCCCGATGCTCCATAGACTGCTTGAGGTACCTCCCAAGCCGACGAAGGTCCCCAAAATTTGTCATCCCCATGACCTTAACCAAATCCTCCTCCTCCAACCTACTATACCCAAAAATCTCTTTACGCAGATCATTTAACTCAACGCATCTACCCACGAGATGCAAAATATCCTCCCCTAGTGAACCGCAACATAGGGCAGAAGCAAGGACCAGAACATAGCTTAACTTTACCTATAAACTTTCTTCTTTCCCCCTATGGTAGAGAATCCGCCATCAGACTCACCATCCATTTAAGTTCCTGTGGTCTAAGCAGCTTTAAAAAACAGTTCCTCCCCCCATACCTCTTTAGCCAAAACATACCACTTCAAAGAATACGAACTCCACACACCGCAACTCCACAATTGAACCTCCTGGTCTTTTAGCCCATCTTTTACTAGCTTGGGCTATCTCCCCTAGTGGATAAGATGGCCCTGCTCCCTCATTCCAAACTCCCCCTAGACCACAATCTTCGATTATTTTTTTATTTGTTGCGGCCACGCATCACTTTTCAAATCTTTCAATACTTCCAAATATGCCGCTTTCAGGAGCCTCATGTCAAGTTTAAATAAACTACACAAACATCGAAATATTAACGGCACCTTTTCAGGACCCTGTTTTGTGTCTTTTGGTAAAGTTCAGGTAATCCCCCACCCCCTCGGACGTCAAATGAAGACCCCGGCAAAACGTATGACCTTTTCCATACTTAACAGATGGAATATTCTAGAGGCTATATAACTTAAAACGTACGACCTGTTACGTATTTCGTGGAATATTCTAGACGTAATGGATGTTATTTCGTCGCCCCTAGGCAATAAATTAAGAGGTGGGCAGACTAACTCCAAAACAACCAATTATAATTCCTCTCACAAGCTAGGGGAAGAATAGAAGTGAGGGCATGCAACGATAAACCGAAAGACACATCTCTAGGGCGGAACATTTAAAATACATTCATTAACGTCAGTGAAAAAGAGCGGTAACGAGCCCGGGAAAGGGGTTGATACTAAAATGATTACTCAGACCTTCAGGCAATAGGGCATGTCTCAAAGCCACGCAAGAAGTACTGGTCTCGCCATATTCTGTGTAGGTCTAAACCAACTTTACTCTCTATTGTCTGACTTACTCTCTATTGTCTGACTTTTCCTTCCACCAAACTGCACATTGTCATGCATGAACCCTCTTGCCTCTCATTGTTAACGCCCGATTCGGAGATGCCGGGATTCTTCAATTTCACCGATGAGCAAAAGAATCATCTGTGAATAATCAGCGATGGCGTATTTGTGAATTTGAAGTACTGGGTTGTGAACAACTATTCCTTATGGACGTTTTTACTTTCCTCCTTCATTTTAGTTTTCTGTCTGGATATAAGTGTGTTGCTACGTAGGATGTTCCTGAAATCTTGCCTCGTTGTGACCCCAAGCAAAGGGTGGGTTTGTATGAATCAAAAGATAAGAGAGGATCGAGATTACGAAGAACATGCTTGGATACGGACTTTATGCCACGAAAAAGACGTCATAGTTTCAATTTTATGATAGGTGTGTAGCCTACATTCTACATTGTCGGCCCCAGAGGACACAGCTTGAACCTGCGTGGTGACAAATTTCGAAAAGACACTTGAAAGTAGAGCTTCAGAAACCGGATAGTTCAATACTGGAATCATCTCTCTGAAAGTGTCGTAAATGCCGAAAATATTAATCAGTTTAAAGCAGGCGTGAATCGTCACCTAGAAGACATTCAATTTAGTATGCATAGTGTCGTGAGAAATCTAAGAAACAAAAGGCTTTTTGGTGCAATTTTACTATATTATTCTTGTTATTATTTTCTTCGGTTCATTTCAACTAATGAATTCGAATATTTCCTTATTTTTGTATCTTTCTGTGTTATCTATATTACTGTTTCACTCTACGTTCCATCCATTCTTGTTTCCGAGATTCCGAGCGCGACGGATTGAGCTTCAATAGGGACGTACTGTATCGCTAGCGGTGCTAGTATCGCTGCTAATTGAGTGTGTCACTTTTTTCAAGTCTTGGCGCTACTCTCTAGTGTTATTTTGCTCTAATACAAAGCTTGAATTGTAAGGGTAGAAAAGTTAAATCTTTGGTTTTGTTACGTTTTATTTAAAAATTTCATGAGTAGGTCAATCGTATTGACGAAAATTTATTTATAGTTTTAAAGGTTACAGGTAGAAAATAATTTAATGACATTTATGAATAACATTTTTAACAAAAGTTAGTATTTAATTTAATCGAGCGAGGCGACGTAGGATCGAGCTAGTGTCAAATCCAATTTGAAGAGGTGTGAAAAGAACTGAAAAAAAAAATACTGGTTCTGCTAGTTTTTCATGTTTCTCATCTAAACAAAGGAGGCAGCGCGAGGCTGAAAACAGCTGTGACGGGTTTTTATCTTCGAAAAAGTATATTAGAATATTGGAATACACACTGTTTCCACTGTGACTTGGGAGTGGAACTTTTTCGTTTTCCTTATTTATTTTCAATTTATTAAATAAAAGAAATTCTTAAGGTCACGATGTAGAAAAACTACTCTTTCTCTACAGTTCAGTTGTATACCGACCCTGTTCGTACGACCGGCTGATAACAGAAACAGAACCGAAACAGAAAAGTCATTGCTCGATTTGGACTAATAGACGTGCCCTCTCGGCTTCAGACTTCGAGTGATGACCTGTGTAAAAAGACCATTAACTTGATCCACGCTTACGACCCTCTGCGGACATTCTTTCTTATTGATACTGGTTAGCTTGTTCATGTTGTTTTGTTTGGTTTTTTGTTGGTGGTGTTTTCGTTATTTATCGTTCTTTTTCTTTCATAATACTCCGTATTTTGTGTTTTATACTTTACGGTAATAAAGCTCATTCATTCATTCATTAATAATTGTCGATTGCCTCGAACTGCAGAAACTATAGCGAATCTGAGCGAAATGATGTCCTTCAGCTCCCGACTAGGCAGTGGAAAAAATTAACCATAACTGAAGGTCGATGAAGATAAATAACTCTAAGTAATAAGTAAGTAAGTAATTTATTTATGACCCGCCATTTTGAAAAGGCGGAGTAAATGAAGACAATAAAGAAAATAAACAAAACAGAAACACTAAGAAAAAGACACTTAATGAGGAAACATCCAAAAGGGTAACACTTGCATCTTCAATTTTGAATTTCTTCATCAACGCATGGTTATGACGTAATTTCGACAAGTGGAGCAGGTGCTTTGCATATTTAAAATAAAATGATCTCATCTTTTTAATCTCCTTCTTTCGCAGAACATGAGTGAGGCCAGAACGAAATAGTATAGACATTTACAGCATGATAAAGCGAGGGAATGCCGGACTACAGATGCTTAAGCTCATGTCCAGGCATGGGGCCCCCACTAAACACTTGTTCCGGATATACATTTTATTTATTCGACCTAATTTAGAATACGGGGCTGTATGCCCTGGTCAAGGTCGAACAGACCGCCAGAATTGAGAAGATTCAAAAAAGAGCTCTACTCATAGCGTCAAAGGTGGCCGAGAGGTCCTATGAAGAGTTACTACGTAAATTTGAAATCACCTCCTTACATGAACGAAGGCTGAAATTCTGCATGGAGTTTGGTGTCAAATCTCTGAATCACCCGATCCACAAAAAAAAATTTCCCTTCTGAAAAGCTGTCAAAAAGGCTAGGTAGCTACTGCGGTTGAAAAGTTGCAGCCAATTAAATGTGCCCACCAGAGGTTTGAAAAGAGTTTTGTCCCTTCATTTGTAAAGATGTATAACGAAGCATAAGCTGAGCTGCTAGTTTCAATTTATCATGTTATTTATGACCGTTGTAGCCGTATATATCCAAGTGTCATATGGGCTTCCAGCTCTTTTTTCCACAAGTTCGTTTTTCCAACTTGAGCGGCTTGAGCATTTTTCTAAATTGAACAATAAACAAACTTGACCCTACATTGCCGAATCGACAAAAGCCATTGTAAAAAACTATGTTATGAACATCTTATCGGGCCCTTAGTACTGGCAAGGCTTGGACTTACCTTGGTAAGGGTGCGTTGCTCGGCCAGAATCATTTCTTCTTCGTGACTGAGAAGGTGGGGGTTGACGAAGCTGAAGCCTCGGAAGAGCTCGTGTGCCGTGGCGGATGGCGGAATGTCCGGTGAATCTGCAAAACGTCGAAGAGTAAAAAGATATTAGCCAGGACAAGGCAACATTTTTTCTATATTTGAAGTAGATGAACCCTTACACTATTTTTTATTTATTTTACGGTTAGTACTGAAATTTTGCGCTTAGTAGCCTACCTTATGACCTCAGAATAGCTATCGTTCCTCGTGTTTACACCACTGCCCGATGTCACGCCCACGTAGCCACATAGAAGATCGTGTTCACTGGGGTCACGGGATCATATCTTGCTTCACTACTCTTATAATTCCCGCTTCAGATTCAAGTGGTGCCCTGTCCTGAGTGAAGCGGAACCCTTAACGATCCCCAATGCTAATCTTGTGACGTCAGTCTAGCCACTTTAAATTGCGGGACACGCTCAGAGGATTTTCCACAAACTCAGGGATCACGACTATCTATTTCTTCAAGCAGAGAGTTAACTTCCATCTTGGCATTAGAAAGAGTGTTCATGGAGAATAAATGCTTCGGGGGAAATAGAAATTTAGCGAGGTTCATCGGGAAAGCTGCAAAACAAAGAAGCTTTATGTAAATAAATATGTTTGTTATGATGAGGATGTGATATTCTTTTTTAGTGTACATACCATATCTATCAGTTCCAGCTGGACAAGAGAGTCTATTCATCGCTACTCCAATTTGGCTTACGATAGGGAGTGTTGGTGTGGTCTTCGCTTTATTATTAGTTGCTTGTCTTATTGTTATAGTGTAACTGTGGCTGTAGTCTTACTTGTTTTAGTCTTATTTACTGTTTGTTGTTGTTATGACCTGTTGGCATTTGCAGTAAAACGTCATATATATCTCAAAGAATATTTATATATATCTGTTTCAGCTCGACAAGAGAGTCTATCCATCGTTACCCCGCTTTGTTTTACGATAAAGAGTGTTGGTGTGGTGTTTTACTTTATTAGTATTTTCAACTTTAATTTATGTGTCTGTGTCATAAGGAACTTTTATTTATGGGTATGAGAGGCGATGGTTTAACTCTAGGTTAAAAAAAGAAAATATTTGGGTAAAGTCGGGTTAAAAGTGGTCCTTACTCTTGCCCTATGATAAGATACGATATATATTTGCACAAAATTTGTGGAAGACTGTTAAATGAGTTTAGACAGGGGTTGTTTGGAATGAGAGTGTGGGGGAGTGTGTGGAATGAAAGACAAAAGTTTCCAGGCTATTCAACTGTTTGGAAGGTTCCTCCAAATGGGAATTAGCACACAGGGAGAGTTTTACATCTCTGCAGTCTCAAGTATAGGCACATCCTTCATGTCTTATATGCTTTTCTTGTTGTTTTGGTGCGATTGCCTTGGTTGGCTTCTGTGTATCAAAATCGTTCTATCTACACTGCCAGGAGTTTCATAACGGATGACACAAGGATGCGCAGTTTCAACGGATAACACTTGAAATGTTAACTATTACGTTTTTCAAACGTTACGAACGTTATGCAAACGAGAACAGCCGAAACACCGCCGAATAAACATCTGTTGGCTTTTTTGTTTATCACGGTATCGAAAAGTCAGCAGACGCTCTTCTGCGGGTTTTCGGCTCCTCCAGATAATGCTTGTTATGCACAACGTTTGAATGCGTAACGTTTGAAGATCATAACAAGAAACATCATAGGTATTATCTGTTGAAACCGCGCATCTTTGCGTTATTTGTTATGGAGCTTTTGACAGTGCGTCAGTACTTTATCCCTCTATACACACAATTCGGCCATCAGTTCCAACATTGATAATCCAACTGATATTTGATATTTGAACAGGTTACTCTCCAACTCCTCGTTGAATAGTTTATTCTCCAACTTCTCGTCCAACTGAAATTTAAATGCTGCCATGAATTCAGGCAAGGAAGTTTCTTTTCATAGCAGTTAAGAGTCCTTCACCGATACTGGCTTAGAAGTTTCTTCATAGACGTGTACGCGTAGGTGGTTTCTGCAGCATTCTCGAATGCCCGCTAGTGTTCTGTTGATATTACTGTAGGGAGAAAAACATGGAAGCGTGGGTGCCGCTCACGTTTCTCCCTTTGCGGCGCAACGCCGTTATTTTCATTTCTTTCGGAAAGTTCTTTGATCCTAGTTTTGTTTTTCGTTTTTTGCTTCATTTTCCATACTACGCTTTCTTTTACTGTCAGGTTTAGAGCGAAAATAAACTGCTTTCATCCATTCATTTTGTATTTTTCTTTTCTTTCTTCATCAAATTGCATTCATTCCTACAACGAAGACAAGTCAGGCTTTCGAGGAATACATGGGCTAACCAAGCTATGAAATGCTGCTCAACGTGTGTATGACAATTGTTTCCACTTTGAGCGTGTTCCACCCTACTTACCTTAGTTCTTACGCATGACGTCACGAATGTCGGCTTCTTGACGTCAAGGCTGGAACGCATTTTTTTATTTTCGGTATTTATCACTCCACGGGGTAATCCGGCCAATTACATTACAGAAATTCGTAGTTACCATGCTTACTACGCCCCCGAGCATGGTAAGCAAATAGTTACTACTAGTTAGGCTACTATTTCGAGAAGGTTGGAAAAGTTAGTGTAGTCACTTTTCACGAGGCTGCAACGAAAACAGTAACGAATAGTTACTATTGTTAGAAGAGTAGAATACGCTCTTTATGCGCCAATGTGTGGAGTGGAATGGATTAATAGTTGAAATATTTGGGGAGGGTTGGTTGGTTGAAAATTTTAAGGAGAAAAGTTTGTCTTGGTTAGGCAACTCGAAAGGTTCTTGCTGATAGATTGGAATTGCAGAGGAAGGGTTTTTGTAGCTATGCTTTGTAGAAGAGTTGTTTGTTTGCTGTTTTCTTTCGTATGCAATGGCCCTCAGGCTTTAAAGAACCCTGTCTAACCTATAACGCCGATACAACCAACTTCATTAATCACTCCACCAAATCTTCTACCCAGAGACCCGTAATTCATACGCTACTTTCTAATAAACTTAACAACAACGCACTGGTTTCACACCTGCCTTGTTTCGCTGTTTTCGATGCGTATCATGCATGCATCACTGTCAGAACAAGACCAAAGGTTTCGATGGGATCCGAAAATATTTTTTGGACTTCTTGATCAAGATAGTCGAATCTTGTACATTCCCGAGTCTTCGCCAAACCCATTTAACATTTTGCTATTTATCCATAATCAACTGCTTGAATATGTCGAAAAAATGTTGCCGTTTTGGAGTCCAAACAACTGATCAAATAAGAAAACCAAGTTCACATATGGATTTAGCAAGCAGCTCTAATCGACCTCAGAAAGGTCGTTTAGTTGGTTTTTTTTTTAGCAAATTCCTCGTATTTTAGCAGCATTCCCGGCGAACTTCACGCACAGCAAAAGAGCTAGTGACAATGAGAGCCGAACTTTTCGATCCAAATTTCCCGGTTTTTGCAAATGTTGCCAGCTTATCCGCCATAGAAACAAAGTTCAAAATTCGATTCAGCATGTCTCCTCACCCAAATACCGAATATCTAATCGACTTCAAAACAAATTTCCCGTTTCAGCCGAATTCCTGGTGAATCATTTGTCCGGCAAGAAAACTAAGTCAAAATATTTTGTTTACCCTTAATTCGATACCCCCTCCTCTGCCTCTAAATATAGGTCTAAACGGCTCATCTACGAACTTGGCCTAAACCTCATACAAAGTTTGAACAACATATATCAACCCCTTCGACCCCCCGACAACCCAAACCCAGAGAATACGCATACGCTAGGTTTAAATAGTCTTCGATTACACCCAAGAAACTTTGCGCGTTACACACGCGACCAAAGTCCCTATCCCTCCAGTGTTCATAGACTAAACAAAGAGTGTCGTACCCCACGCGCGGAGACAGTTGTCGGATGCACTCTGCCTTTGCGACCCACTAAATGCTGGTTTGGACTTTGGAGATAAACAAAGTGATCGCTCACATTTTTTTTTATCTTTAATATGTTCGAAAGCTGCGACAGCATGTCTCGTTACCCTATATCGACTAAATCATTGGGTTTTAAAACTTCATGCTAAATTTCCGGGTGAACTACTAGCCAGGCGAGAAATTAACTTTCATATTCGGATTCAGCATGTATCCTAACTCTTGAATCGACTTTTTTGTTTTCCTCTAATTTGAAACCCCTCCCCCACCACTGAATACACAGCTATGGGGCCCATCTACGAAGCTGACCTGTACTTTAACCCAACGGATCCTCACACCAAGTTTCAACAAAATATCTCAATCCCTTCTAGAGTTATCGTGCTAGCAGACAGACGGACGGACAACTTTACGAAGTCATAGGTATCCCGTCACTTACGTTTTGGGATCCAAAATGCAGGTTACGTAAATGTTGCCCTGATTTTGCGAGAGATAAACAGGGCTGGATAAAGGCTTAATACTGCCAAAGCTCTGGGTAATTTGTTGGAGACAAACCCTGCAAAGTTTCGTAACAGATAACACAAGGATGAAACGATTTCAACAAACAACACTTGGGATGTAATCTTTTGTGATTCTGAAAACGTTATGCGTTAAATGTTAAGCATTCAAGCATTGCCAGAAAGAGCCTAAAAACCGCCGAAAAAGCATCTGCTGACTTTTCCGATATCCTGACGACAAACAAAAAAGTCAACAGGCGCTTTTTAGGTGGTTTTTCGGATCTTCCTTACAATACTTGTTATGCATAACATTTAATGCGTAAAGTTTTCAAAATCACAACAGACTACATCCCAAGTTTCATCTGTTGAAACCGCGCATCCCTGTGTTATCTCTTATGAAACTTCTGACAGTGTTCAGGATCAACTGTTATAAAATATATAAACAATACATAAACAGTAAACAGCGCGAGGGGCGCTTTAAGCAATATTCATGTCAAAATCATATCGTTGCGACTGCGTTGGCTTCATCCTACCTTTAGGCGTCCTCGAGGTATACTCCGTATCAAAGAAGAAAACGTCATCCATTCGACCAACAGCTGGCTTGTAAGGCGGCTCGATCTCTTTTCTCAGGAGTCTATCCCAGTCGATTGAGGCAAAGAAAGGCTGCTTCTTGATTTCCTCCACGTCCCCCCCACTCGCAGTTCCGGCACCAATTCGATTATCCGCATTCCGTTTGAAGAGCGCCCGTAGCAGTGCCTAGGGCGAGAGCAGAAATAATATGATTTAAAGCACAACTCAAATCCTACAATTCAGTAATGCCTTTTAATCCCTGTTTTCCCAAAGCCGGGCTTCCGAGCCATCAGACATATGACGTCCGTACCTACTGATAACGTCTGCAGCAGTGCCTAAGGCGAAAGCAGAAAGACTAAGCTTTAAAGCACAACTGAAATAGTATTAATTCAGTAATCAGCAGAGATTCTTAATCCCTAAATTCCCTGCGCCCGTCTTTAGAGCAATCAGACATTAGATGCTCGCGTTCTGCTTGATAGCACCCGCAGCAAAGCCTACAGTGAGAGCAAAAAACAATAAGCTTTAAAGCACAGTTAAAATCTTACGATTCAGTGATCAGCAGACCCTACCTAATCCTTGTGGTCCCTGCGCCGGGCTTCAGAGCCATCCGGTGCCTAAAGCGACAGCAAGAAACAATAGTCACTGATTTAAAGCAAAACTGAATGAGCACAGCCCACTTAGCGCTAGTGGTCTATGAGCACCCAATGACAAATTTGCAACCTGTGTGGTTGTAAGATATTTGTACGAAAAAGTTGCATGCATTGATATGTAATAGTACAGAATACTATCATTTAATTTGCCTCAGCCTGGGCCAATCTTAAGCAGTAGTATCCAGTAGCATTGCATGCATGTGTGCAAAGTAAATCCCGAATGGAAGGAGCACACGCTCCTTGCTAGTGGATTCTATGGGTACAAAATAAATCGCGAATGGAACTTGCCATAGTAGCATCCAGTCTTTCTAATAGTAGCACGTAGTGGTAACAGTTACTATTGTATGCTGTCAAAACTTACAACTCCATATAACTAATTCTTGAAAAATAATCATCGGACAGTAGATCACACTAGCGGCAGACCATTCGCTCTGCTGTAATGCCCGATCGTGACAAGGAGCAAACCTGCGCAGTGTCTTCGCGAGCCAAAGTGCCCAGCAAAGCAGAAAGGAAAACGTACAGTGCAACTAGAAACCTTTTCTGTTGCAATATGTCTGACTTGATAATGATGTTCAAGTGTTTATGCCTACATTTTGTAGTGCTTTTCGTTTTTTGTTCCTTTCCGCTTCTTTCTACTCCGTCTACGTCTTGGCCTTTTTTATGGTAATATATAAAATTATAATTTATTTTTTAATTTCCAGATGTGAGCTTAAGAAGGCATGGACTATTCGACACACTGGATACACCACGTTCTTCGGTAGCAAGTTAAAATTGGTAAAAAGAAGCGGCGAAACAGGTAATTTCTTAAAAGATCGTTGCAGCAGCTACGGCAAAACAGTCCCTCTAACAGATCGGAAAAAAAAAACTTTGTGAATCTGAAGAAGGCTGGACAACATCTCATGGACCCAATCTGAAAGATGAACTCGGTTGCGTGTTTGCTTACCTGGGCGTCTGCTGAAAGGTACTGAGGCATTCCTAACTTCGCCCGAAGGATCTGCGTCATCGTCTCTTTCTTGTTACATCCTTGGAACGGCAAGGCCCCCGTTAACATCTCAAACTGAAACAAAAACCTATAATGCTGCTACTCCCAGATCATCCATCTCCCCTCTCGGATTGCACCCGTGTCTCGACTGTGCAATTTCCAACCCGAATGGGCACTTTCATTGCACCCGAAACTTCTTCATTCACTCTGAATCGTAAATCCAACCTGGGTGAAGATTCCACTCTTTAGGCGTTGACCTGCATGTCCCCTCCCAAGGAACTGTCCAGGTTCCTTCGACAGGAAGGCTGGATAGGTCTCAAATCAAAGACGAATGCGATCACAAGTGTTATAATGAGTGGTGTTTTCATTAACTGTCTACGGAGTCATGGTTCGCTATCGATTGTAATTCAGGGGACTGAGAAAACGGGCCAACGGTCTGAGTTTCGTCTAGTTTTTGGACTAGCACATAATATGCAGAAAACCTGAAGGAAGCGAACATATTCGTGATTTCACTATTTATGATTTCGCGGATGGAGACGTTTAACAAAATACGTCAAAAAGTAGACAAGGGAAATAGCGTCTGTTAATGCCGTCTGAAAAACTTACTGGGGGATAGACCATAGAGATTTAAGCAACGCCGCCATAACTCAACCCGGGGCATGCTCTATTTAGTGTACTTTAAATTTCTGTTGTTTCCATTAATGCTTTTCTTCTTTCTTTTTTTTTCTCTTTCTCATTTTTAATACTCCGGCTTTTTGTACATGTGTGCACCCCAATGAGAAATAAATCTATAATAATAATAAACAAGAGCTAAGAGCTCATAAGGCACTTGATACGAGTAGGTGGTACACGAAAGAAGATGAGAACGTCACAAAAAACCCTGCCATCCAAAAATGCGATTCGGACCCATAAACAGGATACCTAGTTTTACTCTCAAGTCTGAGCATTGCCGGCATCGCCTCCGACCATCTAGGGCCAATCATTATTATACCTTCCAAACCATGTAGATCCACTCGTTTGGTCCCTAGACGTGCCACACGATTTCCGGTACTCCCTCCAACTCCCCCTACCGCGGCCGAATCTGATTCGGACTCCCAAATGGATTATCTGAAGTATTTTCTCTTACCGCCTATTAAGTTTCTTTCAAATCTGAGCGTTTTCGGGAACTTTCGGTAACTCTCCCCCCTCCCCCACCGTGGTTGGATACAGTTCGAACCCTAAAATATGTCATCTATGGCATGTGATCTCTTTACGCTCTAAGTTTCATTCGAACCGCTCCACTTGTTTGACCCCTATGCGAGCCACACCATTTCCGGGACTCCCCTTCCAACTCCCCTTGTTGTGGCTTAATACGACTCAGACCCATAAAAGTCGCATATCTGACATGTCCTATTCCCGTTCATTAAGTTTGACTGGATTCGGAGCATAGCCTATCTGCAAATTTCGGATTCCAGGTTCACCCCCCCCCCCCTCCCTCAGCTATACCCATCCGGATTCGATCCAGACGCCAAATAACAAATCAAGGCCGAAGAAACTCGGCGCTGTCCAACTTGCATCCCTTTCTGTAAATCCGATCGATTTTGTGGATGTTAACCCCCCTTCCCCCCCCCTCCTCCTCCAACTCTTCCAACCGTGGCCGCATGTAGTTGGGACGCATGTTTTGCTTGTCTAGGTGATCAGTTCTTATCACCCATAAAGTTTCACTCGAATTGGACCACCTGTTCGCAGCTTACGGAAGCCACTGATTTCCGGATTCCCCTTCCCTCAACTCCCCAAAGATGGTCGGATCCAGGAAAACGAGTATTCCTAGGGCATTATGTCTGGTCCTTAAGTCACTAATACGCCTGCAAAATTTCATCGGTCCTTAGAATATCTGGAACTATCCTAACTGGCGATCACCGGAATTCCGGTAAACAGCCTCCAACTCCCCCAAAGAGCCCCGATTCGATCTGGTTTTATCAGTTAAGTATCTAGGGCTAATGCTTTTTCTTCCCGCCAAATACCATCCCAATACCTCGACTCTAAGCGTTTCACGAAATTTCCAGTGCCCCACTCGAATTCCCTCCATCCCCCCCCCACAGGTATCGGATCCGATCAGGACTTAACGTGGAACATCTGAGACGATAGCTCTTTCCACTTGCCAAGTTTCATTCAATTCCAATCACCCGTTAAAAAGTTATGCATGGCACTAAATCCGTGCTCCCCATCCCTCCACTCCCCCCGTGATGGTTGGATCGGGCAAATGACTATTCTCAAGTCAGCCTGTTCGGGTCCCTGATACTCCTCCCAAGTTTCATCGTCCTCGCACATCAGGAAGTACCGAACTCGCGGGATCACCAGATTCCAGAGCTCCCCCCCCCCCCAACTCCCCCACAGTGCCCGAATCTGGTGCGGTTATGTCAAACTATGTATTTAGGACTTGTGCTTGTTTTTCCCACCAAGTTTCATCTCGATCCTTCCACTCTAAGCATTTCCCAAGATTTCCGGCTCCCCCATCTAGCTCTCCCCAAAGTCACCGGATCCGGTCCGGATTTGAGACGGGTCTACTGAGACACGGGGTCTTTCCAAATATCAAGTTTCATTAAGATTCGATCACCCGTAAAGAAAGTCATAAATACCTCAGGATGCCGGATTCCCCCTCCCTCCTCCCCCTAGGATGCTCGGATCGGGGAACAGACTATTTCCAACTTATTAATTTGGGGTCCCTGATATGCCTGCCAAGTTTCATCGTCCTAGCTTATGCGGAAGTGCCCCAACTAGCAAAACCTGGACAGACCGACCTACAGAGCGACGGACGGACAGAAACTGCAATATTTACATCAATACTTTTGGAGAACAAACGTGACTATGAAAACCCAGCACAGCCTGGTTTTCTCAAATATCTCACAATACCTAGTTGCGTTTTTGCAGATACTATATAATCTGATACGACGGTCGAAAGTTGTTTCTGCTACTACCGTGGTTTGAGGTTATTAAGTATTGCTGACATACCACGATATTTTGTTTTAAGATACCACGGTTCCGACCGTATTAACTGACCATGGTATCCTATCTGAAAAAGCCTCTCACTTTCGTCATCACCGACACAAGAGCCTAGGTTTTGTCAAATTGGTGGGAAAGTTTGACACTAGTGATGTGAGTGGATATAACAATTCCTCTTGGGCTGTCTGTGCTAATTGTGGCCAATTGTCGTTTTTGAAAAGAGACCATAGTGAGCGTGTTCCACCCTTCTAACAATAGTTACTATTAGTTACTACTTCCGTTCCATTCTCACGAAAAGTTACTACGCTGACCGTTCCAACCTTGTCGGAATAGTAACTAATAGTTACTATTTGCTTACCATACTCGGGAGCGTAGTAAGCGTAGTAACTACGCTCAGTTGGTCACCTTGTCCAAAAGACGCCACCAGTTGGTAATGAACTTCGGGATGACGTGCCTAGCAAGTGAGCAGCACCGCGATATTTTACCTGCTTTCATTGCTCCAAGAACTAACAACCCAGCTACCCGGACATCCCAAAAAAACGCAGGGAAACAAAAACTAATTGCCCCACCAACTCACTCATCGGACAGATACCTTAACTCATTTGTGCCATACTTTGTCAAATTTTATAATCAGCTACAGTGACATTTTGTAAATGCATCATTTAATTGTATATGTAATTCGAGTGTATAAATTTGTTGACAATCCTACGCTATTTTTTGTGAAAACATAAATATTAAGGAAAATAAACATTGATTGATTGATTGATTGATCTCTGTAACGTGATTGGTCGGATTCGCCCGTGGCGTGAGATCCTGCTGGAAAATAGAATAATCGTTCCAGCCTCGACGGCAAAAAGCCAGAATTCGTGACGTCATGCGTAGTAACTACGGTAAGTAGGGTGGAACACGCTCAGTATCAAATAGTAACTGCAGTAACTGCAAAATGACAAAACACAGATCCAGTTACCATGGTAACTGATGCAAAAACGCAACTCTGGCTCCAGCCAGAGCAAAATAACACTACGGAGTAGCGCAAAGAACTATGCTTTCCATTTATCAGAAACGGGCATTACTCTTAACACCACCCACTACGCTCGTGACACTTGCGGGTTAGAAAATTTCTAGTACAGCTAAGACGCGGTCTGCACCCATGGAGAAGACAAGAGAAGTTGTATTTTATTTTATTTTTTGCTGTGTACGAAGTTATCTAAGCTGCGAAGTTATCTAAGCCAGAGCTGGTAGAAGACTGATTGAGTTTCAGTAGGGACTTTCTCTATCACTAGTGGTGCTAGTATCGCTGCTATTCGAGAGTATGTCACTTTGCCCAAGTCTCGGCGCTACACCCTAGTGTTATTTTGCTCTGGTCGAAGCACGTGGCTCGGGAAATCCGCAAAACGTCTCCTTGTTTCAACTTACCATCAAGACACCAAAAGACCACCAATCAGCTGCGAAAGAGTGTCCCCGGCGGTTCACAACCTCCGGCGCCATGTATTCAACCGTTCCGCAAAAGCTATACGATTTGGATTCTTCTAGCGCCTCCTTACACAATCCGAAGTCTGTGAGGGTGATGTGGCCTTCCGAGTCGAGGAGAATGCTGGAGAAAAGGTAAAAATCAATTTGATATGTATTTGTACCACGTAATCGTTAACCTCCGTATTATTGCGCCGCAAGGCAAACCGGTTCTCCGCCAGGTAGAGTTTGTATACAGGGGTGGCCCAAACCTCCCCCCCCTCCCCCCCCCCCCCCCTGCCTTTTGCTAAGTCGTTTATTTTGACCTCTCTGAGGTCCCGGACATTCGTTTTGATAAATAAAAAAAAAAAACGGAGTCGTTTAAAAAAAAAAAAATATGTTGGCGCTCTCTCCTGATTTACGGACGTAAATCTGGAATTACGGAATTTCTTAGATTTGAAACACATTAAAGGCTAGCATCTTTCTAGACAAAGGCAGATTAAAAAATTTCGCTTGCGGCGCTTGCTTTAATTTTTCCCGGGTACAAGCGTTGAAAGCTTTCCTCTTTAGCGAAGCTTAAATGTAAAGCTGAGGCTATGAAGTATTCAAAAATTGTGATTACAAGAAGAGTTTCAGCTAACGCATTGCAGCTAGTTTTACACCGGCTCTAATTATTTGTTGGTGGGGAATGTGCCCCACTGCCACGAAGTGGCAACAATTCATTTTTGTCGGTACGTGCGAGTCGTGTAGTACGGATCCCGGAGTCGTTGAAATAAGAGGTCTCACCCACCCTGGCCTGAGTGCTTCAGACCTGTTTGTATGAAGGTAGATTCATGTCAGTTGCATACCAGTCTCTGTATAGTACAGGTCATCGGAACAAACTATTTAAAGTCAAGAAACGTATCACAATTTTTCTGCACAAGGATATACTTGTAGGCTAAAGACACTCTAGGCTATTTAAGAATAAAGAATAATATCCAAAGCTGGCCTGCTGGCTGTTCACGCGAAGGAGGGTCGGTCGGGGCAACTATATCATCTGAACGGCAGACTGTGAACTGCCGGATGGTTAGTCTAGGATATAATATATATTGTCCAGTTGTTGTATGTATATGACGCATAATGTCTCGAACTAAATATATCAATTGATGGACTGAAATGTAAATCAATCATTATTCATGTCATGTCAGTATAATGGTTCTGATAGAGATCACTGATGTTAAGAATCATTGATGTTACTCCTCAGTTGTGAGGGTCCTACTTCTTCAGAAATTAGGTTAGGCCAAGCCTAGGCGCCCTTCAGTTTATATAATTAGTTTAATTATGTGTTCTTCCGGTCGGTACATTTAGGTCTACTATGACTAGAAAACTTTCAACAAATCCCCGAAACCGCGTCGATTCTTAATAAGGCGACACCGGAGTAATTGTGTTCTCACAGTTAATCCGCTCAATTTGTTTCAGCTGGAAATTCCGGTTACATTAATTATATTTTTTTCTTAATTCGTTTAATTCCATGATATATTTTAACAAAAATAGTGGTGGATTGTAACACATGGTCGATATAGTCATAAATAATCACATGTTATAATTTTAAAATACAATCCGATAACAAACATAATTACAGAACATGTCAGTTTAAAATTCACAATTCCGATCCGTTAAAATACTTCACAAAATAGGGAACGAATGACTTGAGATAACGCTCCGTAGATTTTACGGGTGGTTTCGTCAGTTGTATCTTTGGTGCGTCTGTGAGTAGTATATAAAGCCGGGTTCTACTCCACCCTCCCCCCAATTTCAAAACCCCATTTTAACATCAATTTCTTAAATTTTAACATCCTTTTTACCAAATTATCCCCCTTTTTAAGAACATTTTTATTTTCTTAATTCCAAAATAAAGGATACAAGAAATGAGAATATTACCCTTTACTACATATAAAATACTACAATATACTACTACTTCTTTTTTTTTTACATTTTTCATTTTTTATTCAAATATTACTGAGTAAACAGTTCTAAATCCACATATGTTTCTTTGTTCTTGTTTTCGCGTACAATCGGTTGCAAAACCAGATTTTTCTTTAAAAGTAATTCGTTAGCAATGGCATTATATTTCTGTGTTATAAACAAATCACAGGGTTTGTCATTATGATTAATAACTACAACCAACTTATCACCATATTTTGTCTTAGCAATTCTCATTTTAACAATAGCATATTTCAAACCTAACACTAGTTCTTCTTTCCTGATTGTCTCATTGTATTTATTCATTCTGATTGTATTCAAGACTTCCTTTGTGGACTCCATTTATTAGGGGATGATTTTATTAAATAAAAATCCAAAGCTCCTAATTACCGGCAGATCGTAACACCTGTGGTGTGAGAGATGCGTCACACTAAATATTCTCGAATATTCTCGAATATTTAGATGCGTCACCTCCAGCAGATAACAAGACTCGGCGGAGAAGATTCGCGAATATATATATAGTGTCGCGCATCTGGTTAAGGAGACATTTGTAAACAAGTTGAGATTAAGAAGGTGTTGAAGAAAGAAAAAATTTCCAATGTAAGTATTTTTAGTTTTCTAGCGATAAAAACAAGGATATCCAGGTAGATATCTAGCAAGATAGGAATAGCTGCATCTGAAACAAAAAATTACGGAAATATCAAATATACCACACGAGTTATCAGATGACGAAGCGCATCACAGGAGATGACGTAGGAACCAGATGGTCTTGACAGATTCTGTAAAGAATTTTTAATGGGTTAGATAATGCTGCGAAGCGCGTCACACGAGATGAAGTAGGAATCAAATGACCTTCACAAATTCTGTAAAGGAATTATCTGGGTTAGATAATGTTGCGAAGCGCGTCACACGAGATGAAGTAGGAATCAAATGACCTTCAAAAATTCTGTAAAGGAATCATCAAGGTCGTTAAAAGATTTTTATTTTCAGATGAACAGCGAAGGGATTCAGAAGAAAACAGCAACCATTCCGAAAAAGTATATGAATGGGTTGTTCAAACTGGAGAAATCGGAGCAAGAAACATTCCTTTCGCTGTGGAGTAAGGTAGTCACAGCCTCAGATGAAGTCGAAGGTGAAGACCGTACGACAGCGTGTTCCTCTGTTGACAAGAAAAAAGAGAAGAGCGTGCAGTTTTTAGCCGATATTAAAGCGAATTTACATGCTTCGCGAAGGTTTGGAAACTTCAAAGTGGACGTAAGCATCAAGAAGGTGCTGAGCAGCAAAATATGTGGAGTCAGTTTGGAACAAGCAGAACGTTTAATTATTGATTTAAATAAAGTGGAGGTGTATTTGGATTATTTATCAGTGTTACTAAAAGCGAAAAAAGGTGAAGTGTATGCGTACATGCAAAATCTGTTCAATGACAACCCTGAGAATCTGCACAAGTGTTTTCTTGAAGAACGATTTAAGAAATATGGAGAAAGCAAATCAACAATCTTCAGTTGTATGGATTAGTCCGCGAATATCCTGGAATAGCTTTCTGTGGGAAAGGGTACTATTGCATCGTCGAAAATGAAAAAGCTATTCGCAAAGCGATCCAAGAGGATGAGATATTGTCTTCATTACTCAAGGAGCATCCTGCGCAAGTTTTCTTATCCGATGAAGTGTTGATTGATTTTGATAATCTGAGTCTATAAATGTTGAATTAAGTTTTCTCAATAAATTGGTGTTTCATTGATTGAGTTATAAGCTAGATTTTGTTGCTAGGTGGTGGTTATGTGTGAAGAGTCACACTGGTGGAACATTCTTCTGAACTATTGATGTATTCTTACAATATTTATAGCCATTCAGACGGACTTGTTTCATGTATTTTTCGCGAGGAAAAAATCGAAAGGTTTTACGCATCTCTGTTTCTCTCTGAATTACCTCCTCAATTGTTAACTGTCCGCATTTTAGCATTGACAACAACTCAGTATAAAAATCATAAATAGTCCTAAATTCTGCTTTTCTATCAGCAATGCTTAATTGCTTTTCAATTATTTCGATGATAACAGCACCCAAACTTAAAGAAGCTAGCGGTAGCACTAGAAACGCAGACATTCCTGCTGCTGAAAAGAGGAATTTGGATAAAAGTAAGCTATTACTTATATGATTGTAGTACTTGTAACTGCGACGGTAAACATACATTTTCTTTTCTAATTCTTCCATTTATAATATAATAAAATTGTTTCGAAAAATATTTCTAACAAAATAAAGAGTAGTAACCAAATGCCGATTTCGTCAAGAGTAGTAACCAAAAGCGGATTTTCGTTAAGAGTAGTAACCAAATGCCGATTTCGTCAAGAGTAGTAAAGAATAAAGGAAACCCGTGACTAGTAGTAAAGCATGTGTGAAACCCATAAGGGCGTCGGAAAATACATAGTAAAGGATTTGGAAAACCAGTGCTTTTCTTTACGGCTGAGAAAACGCAGACTGGGAAATTCATTAATAAAAATATTCCCCTATTAAATGATGAATACTGCAGAGGTTATTCAGCTTTGTAAAAAGGTTATATCGAACAACAAATCGGTTATACAAAGATTACCGCTATACACATATAATGAACTGCGGACTTATGCGAAAATTAATAAAATCAAAACAAATGGAGCTAAGAAACATGAAATAACAAATAATATAATAAACCATCTTAATAAGTATATTTTGATAGCTGAAGATAAAATTAAAATTGAACGCAGAAACGAAAGAACTCATAATAAGAACAGACCATCCGACTACAAACCAGAACCGAGATTACGAACCATTCTGGAAGATGAGATAAAAGAATATAATATCACCATTACAAAACTAAAACAAGAATACAATGATAACAAAGAAAAAGAGACAAGCGAATTAAAAAGATTTCTGAAAAACAAGAACCTATCAACTCGCGGAAACCGAGAAGAAGTACTAAAAAGAGTTGAAGAATACTATAATAATATTATTACCAAACATAAAGATTCCGTACAGAAAAATAGAGATATCATAAGAGATCAAACAGAAAGACGTGATAACAGTAGACAGAAAGTAGTCGATTTATCCACTCTCTTTATAAATAAGAAAAAAATCAAAGAAGAAAAATTGATTCCTGATCATTTATTTAGAAAGGAAGAAGAACAGCAGCCTACTATTTCTAGGGAAACGGAAAACCTTTATACCATCAACGTTTCTATTGAAAGCAATGGAAGAGAAAAAGATACTCTTATTGCTTTTACTTTCGCCGATTTACAGCGGCGGATGAATGAACTTTATCAATATAGAGTTCAGTTTGTAACCAGGGTTATATTCTATAGACAGGAAAATGATGAAGAAGTAGTAGTGTATTACAACAGTACTTCTTGGATTATAAATAAAAATAGCATTCTTACTCATAATCATTTGAATGATAATAACAAGAGACTTAGTTCTTTAAGTAATACCCCTCGATCTGGGCTACAATTTAGTCGGTATGAAGGAATTGATTATAGGATGACACGAATAGAATCTTACATGGGAGGAACGTTTAAAATACTGCCAGATTTCGTAAAAAATAAAAAAGCGTGTATAAATATAAAAAATTTAGATCAAAAATGCTTTCTTTGGTCCATCTTAGCAAATCTACATCCAGCTAAGGATCATCCGGAAAGAATTTCGAAATATAAACAATATGAGAACGAATTTGATTTCGATGGGGTTACCAACTTCCCAATGGATACTAAAGATATACACAAATTTGAAAATAGATACAACATTAAGATTTGTTTATTTCAAATTGAAAAAGAGAAAATTATCAGAAGTCATATACTAAAAAGTACAATCAATGGCAAAACAGCTAAACATGTTATTAATTTATTATATTTCGATAATCATTATGTATTGGTAAAGGATCTGAGCAGATTAGTTGGTAGTCAAATCTCTAAAAATAAAACAAAGACATACCTATGCACTTTTTGCGGAAGGCATTTTACAAAAGAAGAACACTTTGAAAAACATGAAAGTAAAAATAATTGCGAAGATCCTGATATAATAATGCCTCCTGAAGGTTCAAGTATACAATATAAAAATATTGCAAAACAAATGAAAGTACCTTATTGCATAATAGCAGACTTTGAGTCTTATAACGAAGAATACAATCAGGTAAACGGAAAGAAAACAATAAAAGTGGCCAAACAGAAACCATTTGCTTACGGATTTCAGGTATGCTGTTCCTTTGATACAAACCAGAACAAATACTATGACTATTTCGGTGAAGACGCTGCAAAACATTTTGTTAAAACCGTTACAAAAGTATCCACAGAAATTGCAAACAAATATGAAATCAGACAAAGAAACCATACTTATACCAATTCAGAAATTACCGAAAAATGGAAAAATCTAATGGATAAGACTTGTCACATCTGTACAACTGAAATTACTGAAAATCCTCACTTTGATCACGACCACATGACAGGAGAAGATAGGGGATTTGCTCATGCTGAATGTAATATGAAATACAGGATTCCTAGGCATATCCCGGTAGTAATGCATAATTTATCAAAATATGACTCTCATCTGTTTGTTAGAGAATTGATACCTGATAACGGAATTTTTGAAAGTGCAGAAAGTTTCATATCATTCTCGAAATCAATAAGTATAAGAAAGACGGATACGGAAATAAAATATGAGATCCGGTTTATAGATTCGATTAGATTTATGGCTTCATCTTTAGACAAACTATCAGCAAATTTAGCGAAATGTGATTGCAAAGTACCCTGTAATCATCTAAGAGAGAATTTCAAGTACACATCGAATAGTTTCAATAACGATGAAGAATTCAAAGAAATAATTAAAAAAGGGGTATATCCGTATGAATTCGTAGACAGTTTCGATAAAATGAATTGTACAAACTTACCATCCATAGAAAGCTTTTATTCTAGGTTGACAGGGAAAGGTATTGACAAAAGTGATTATAAAAGAGCGGTATCTATATGGAAGCAATTTAACTGTGAAACATTACTTGATTATACCAAGTTGTACCTAAAAAGTGATGTGTTAATTCTATCAGACGTTGTGGAGAATTTCAGGAACGTTTGTATACGGAATTATGATTTGGATCCACTTCATTACTTCTCAGCTCCTGGGTTGACATGGGATGCTTTCCTAAAGCATTCGAAAGTAGACTTGCCGTTATTCTCAAAGGAAGACATGTATACCTTTATAGAAAAAGGAATAAGAGGTGGTGTATCCCAATGTATAAAAAGATACGCAAAAGCAAATAATAAATATACAAGTGATTATAATAAGAATAAGCCATCTAATTATTTAGTGTATTTGGATAAAAATAATTTATATGGGTGGGCAATGTCACAAGATTTACCAGCGAATGATTTCCAATTCATTTCCATACCGGATGATTTGAAAGAAAGGAATGAATATGAATCAATCGAGTATTACAACCATCTGAAAAGTCATATCAAGTCGGTGATTACGATTAAGTCGGTGAGACAAGATGTGGGTGCTATATATGAGGTAGACTTAGAATATCCAAAAGAACTACACGAATTACACAAGGATTTACCATTAGCACCGGAACACTTTAACGGTAAGCTATGTACCACAGTATTAGATAAAACCAACTATGTAGTTCACCACAGGAACCTAGAATTTTATTTACAAAAAGGCTTGATATTAAAAAGAGTACACAGAATACTAGGATTCACTGAAAGTGCTTACTTAAAAGGATATATAGACCACAACACAGCACTTAGAACTAAAGGTACAAATGATTTTGAAAAGGATTTCTTTAAGCTTATGAATAATGCTTGCTTTGGAAAAACTATGGAAAACGTAAGGAAGCGAGCGGATATGGAAATAATAACGGATAATGAAACAAGAGAAAAAATAATAAAGAAGCCCAACTTTAAATCTGAAATAATTTTTAGTGAAAACTTTTCAGTGGCAAGAATGTCGAAGGAAAAGATAAAACTAGACAAACCAATGTATATCGGCTTTGCTGTATTGGAACTATCCAAGTTATTGATGTATGAATTCCATTATGATTATATGAAGCCTAAATATGGAGATAAAATTGATTTGTGTTATATGGACACTGATTCTTTCATATACGACATTCGAACCGAAGATTTCTATGAAGATATCAAACAAGATTTGAATGAGAGGTTCGATACATCTGATTATGCGAAAGATAATCCATATGGGTTTCCTAGTGTAAATAAGAAAGTGATAGGAATGATGAAAGATGAATTAGGTGGACAGGTTATGACAGAGTTTGTTGGATTACGATCAAAAGTGTATGCTTATTTAAAGGACAACCAAGACCCTTCAAAAGCTAGCAAAAAACTAAAAGGAATAAAAACCAATATCGTTAAAGATAAAATTACGATTCAAAACTATAAGGATGTACTGTTTGGTAAAACGGAAAACCTTTCTATAACCCAGTATAACTTAAGATCATACAAGCACAATATGTTTCTAGAAGAACAGAATAAAAAAGCGTTAGATCCTAAGGATGATAAAAGGATAGTAACAAGCGATAAAATACACACTTTACCTTTAGGTTATAAACATTAAATTCAAGTACCTACTTAAAAAATTCAAGTACCTACTTCAAAAATTCAAGTACCTACTTCAAAAATTCAAGTACCTACTTAAAAAATTCAAGTACCTACTTAAAAACTTCAAGTACCTACTTCAAAACTTCAAGTACCTACTTAAAAAATTCAAGTACCTACTTAAAAAAATCAAGTACCTACTTAAAAAATTCAAGTACCTACTTAAAAAAATCAAGTACCTACTTCAAAACTTCAAGTATATACTTAAAATACTCAAGTAAATCTTATAATGAAAAATTCTTCCTAAATAAATGAATGAAAAGGCTCCAATCAAAGTGTATGATTTTAGCGAAAAGAACACTTATCAGAATAAGCACGACCTTGCACCTCAGTGGCCATTCAGACTCTTAATTTGTGGTAGTTCTGGAACAGGGAAAACAAACCTTCTTTTGAATTTAATTTATGAATATCTTTGTTTCAACCGAATATACTTGTATGCTAAAGATCTTGAAGAAGATAAATATCAAGACCTTATAACCAATTTAACCACTTTGGAGTCACAATGCAAATCGAAAGTCTTAACAGTAAGTAACAATCTTGATGATATTGTCGATGTTGACGACTTAGACCCTGAATACCAAAACTTGATTATCTTTGACGATTTTGTCACTGAAAAAGACCAGAAGAAAATAGAAGATTTATTCATAAGAGGAAGAAAGAAAAATGCCTCAATTATTTACTTGTCTCAAAGCTATCATAAAACGCCAAAGGTGGTAAGGCTCCAGTGCAATTATTTTGCATTCTTTCAGTGTTCTAATCCAAAAGAAGTAAAATTAATAAGACAAAGCCATGTATCCAGTATAGACGATGAAAAATTTCTCAAACAATTCGAGACTGCAACCAAGGGCTACGGTTTTTTCTTCATAGATTTAAAAATAAAAGATAAAACCCTTAAGTACAGGAAAAACTTTGAAAAATTTACCGGATAATTTATTTCTACAATAAATGAATAAATTTGGTAGTGTTGGAAAAAAGGTTAGTAACGAATCGAAAGTTACTGACGAAAATGGTAACATTAACCTACATGATAGACGAATTATAAATTTAGGTGATGCCAAGGCAGACAAGGATGCTATTAGCTTAAGATCTATGACTGTGATTATGAATCAATTTAAAGAACAAATGACTGCAGGACAAGTGCAAGCCAACCAATACTTTAGCGAAGATATCAACAGATTAACTGCGATAGATGATTCTCCTGATAATTCGTTGGTAAGGAACAAAGATAAAGGGTTATTTGTAAAAGAAATAGTTCGAGTTAATGATAAAGAGATTAACGCTGAAAACAAGTTGATAACAAATGTTCAAAACCCTAGAAACAAAAATGATGCTGTTAATTTAGCAACGTTAACTATGAATCTTTTAGATTATGACAAAAAGCTTCTTGGGCAACACACCCATAACGGTATAATTGAAGGAAAGTTTGCTGGTCAAAAAACTCGTATCGATAATATTGAAAGAGCAGTAGTAAATATTTTAAAAAGGCTTCTAGAGCTAGAGCTAAAACCTGTTGACAAACCATTCGTTACCAGAATAGAAAAAATGATGGCTGGTATAATTTTATAAGATAAATTAATTCCCTAATAAATGGTTGAAACAATGGAGTATACAGTTTATTTGTCAAAGCTTCAGAAAGGAAAGCTGAAAAAATGCTTTGGTGCTAAACAAAAATGTCAGATACGTGTTAGTCATAGTAGACAAAATGAACGAGAACCAGTTAAGTTACTTTTAAGTAAACGACAAATTGATAAAATTGAAACATGTAAAATGAATAATAAGGGCTGTGATATTGATGTATCATACAAACAGATGAAAGAAGCGATTCAAAAGGGGGGATTACTTCCATTTTTAATACCGCTAGCAATTACCCTTGGTAAGGCAGCTTTAACAAGTGGTGCTGCTGCTTTGGGTACATTCGCTGGTAAGAAAATTATGGATAAAATGACCAACACAGGTGGAGCGCTAAAACTTCCTGGAACACAAAAAGTTGTGGGTAATGGGTTACTTCGGAAGGAAACCGATGATGTCAACATAGGTGGAGCGCTTAAACTTCCTGGAACACAAAAAGTTGTGGGTAATGGGGTACGTGGAAGGCCTAGGAAGGAAAAAAACGATGATGTCAACACAGGTGGCGCGCTTACACTCCCTGGAACACAAAAAGTTGTGGGTAATGGGGTACGTGGAAGGCCTAGGAAGTCAAAAACGGGGACATCAAAAAAGAACCAAAAGTAAAGTAGGACCTCTAACCAATTTTGATATTATGGATGCATTAGGGAGTATACCACAGTTTCGAGGTGTTTTCTCTTTAGATACGCTACCCAAACATATAAACGATTCGGAATGTGGTGTAATCAACTATGACAAACGTGGAATGCCTGGAACACATTGGGTTGCCTATTGTAATCTATCTGAATCCCCCTATGTCGAATTTTTTGATTCTTTCGGTATTCCTCCAGGAAAAGAAATAGTTAAATATCTAAAAACTTCAAAGAAAAAGATAGCTTATGAAAATCTTGCTGTCCAAAATATAGACGAAGTAAACTGTGGACTTCACTGTATTTCCTACATTAAGCGCAAAATGAAGTTGGTAGCTTTTCGTTTATAAAAATTATTTTCTAATAAATGGAGATTTATTGTATGAAATGTAAAAAGAGCACTGACACTGAATCAATGTTTAAGGCAGTGTCACAAAAAAATAATGTTCCAATGCTGAAAGGGAATTGTGTTATTTGCGGATCGAGGAAAAATCGCTTTTTAAAAAAAACCTCAACGCAGAAACAGATATTTTAAAGACGTATTATTCTAATTATTCAGGTGTGGATGATATTTACAGAAAATTAAAAGAAAATGGTGTTAAGGTTTCCAAGGATAAAATAAAAATGTGTTGCAAAATGAGAATGTGTATACGTTACACAAACCTTCCTATCATAACTTTGAAAGGAGGCGAGTGTATGTTCACTATGTTGATGAGCAATGGCAAGCTGATTTAGTTGATATGCAGAAATATAAAAAAGAAAATAATAAAACAAATTACATTTTAACTGTTATTGATTGCTTTAGTAAATATGCTTGGTGTATCCCTCTGAAAGATAAAACGGGTGCTGAAATAATAAAAGCATTCAGTGTTATATTTAAAGAAAGAATTCCTAAGAAACTACAAACTGATAAAGGTAAAGAATTTGTGATGAGAAATGTTCAAACTTTTTTGAAAAATAACGGCATACACTGGTTTGCATCTGAAAGCGAATTGAAAGCACAAATCGTTGAACGGTTCAATAGAACGCTAAAAGAAAAGCTATGGAAATATTTCACTCACAATAGCACTACTAATTGGATTGATATTTTACCTTTATTTGTGAGTAATTATAATAACTCGTACCACCGTTCAATACAAATGAAACCAGTTGATGCTAGTAAAAAGGTTAATCAGAAAAAGGTTTTTAGTGCTCTGTTTCCTCCAGTAGATGAGTACAAAATCACAGGAAACGTCAAAGTAGGGGATTTAGTCAGAATTAAAAAAGAAAAAAGTATTTTCGATAAAGGATATTTACCTAATTATACGGATGAGGTATTTCAGATAGCAACCATCAGACCTACCATTCCCATTACTTATGAAATGTCTGACAAAAGTGGGGAATTAATTCAAGGAGGGTTTTATGAAAAAGAACTTTCAAAATTTATTATGAAATAAAATTAGTTGTAAATAAATGGATTCAAGACGCTTGAGTGATATGTTATCGGATATAGTGAAGAACAGAGAAGTTCAGAGAAGAAAGGTTCAACAAAATGAGATGGAGAAGGCAGGATTTCGGGAATATGCTTCAGAGTTAAACGCTCCAGTTATTATAGCACAAAAAGAAAACACTAAAGACACCATCAAAAAATTACAAGAGAACGCTGAAACGATAATTAATAAACTACAGGAAGGTGATAATAATTCAAGAAGACGGTTTCTCAGATTAGGTGATACATTTAAAACAGCTTTACAGACCACTAATTCAGAGGAATCGAGTCGAGCTCCCACTCCTGCTATAGAACCCAATCTAGAACAACCATATGACGTAAATCTAAACTTAAATATTGATGTGGAATTATTAAATGAAATTAATTTAAAATATAAAGATGACTGGAATGGTATCGATAATTATTTTAAAATGCCTCATTATTACCTTAAGCATCATAACGAAATAGATGGGGCTCTGAATTATTTAACATCTATAAGTCAAAGTTATGGTGGTATGAAAAGTAAAAGTTATAGTTCTAGTAAGTATGATAAACACATTGAATTTATAAAAGAATACAAGAATAGGTTAAAAACCATTCAAACCTATTTCCCATTAGTCAACCAACAAGGAACTGGAGTATTTATGAATTGTGATGAAATGATTTCAAAACTATACACTTTGATAGGTAGCAGAGTAAACGGAAATACATCTGATGAGGTGAGAAATGAAGCTATTGATATTTTGGATTCGTTAATGCGAAATAAATTTCTTACGAAGAGATATTACAATTCAATATATAAAAAATATTTCTAATAAATGGTGTTGTTAAACATTGAAGGTAATGAAAGTATCATTGATATAACATTTAGTCAACCAATCGAATTGAACCGTAATTGTGATTATGAAATAGGTTTGAATCAGTGTACTTTGTGGTATTCATGGCATAATATAAGTGATAAATTTGGAAATAATACATTTCAATACAGGAAAGATGAAGATAATAATGCAACAGAATGGATGAATGTTACTATTCCTAATGGGATGTATAACGATGATTGTTTGAATTATTTTTTGTGTCAGTATTTTGATACCCCAAAAGATAAATGTCCTATTGTAATTTCATCCAATCCAGCATCTATGAGATTTGTCATACTATTACAAGAAAAATATGTGTTTAGATTTAATAGTGACTTGTGTCAGATTTTAGGATTTGAGAAGGATAGTGAGATATCTAAGAAAATCAATGAAGGTACAAAGCTTCCGAATATAACAAGAAGCGTTGATAAAATACAAATTCACTGCTCTCTTGTAAACAGTTCTATCGTAAACAAAAGTAAATCAGATGTCATTTGGACATTTGTTCCTAATACAGAACCGGGTTGTCAAATTGTTGAGAATCCTAGACAATTAATCTACCTTCCTATTAATACAAAAGACTTTATTTACTCCTTGAGAATGACAATTACTGATCAGTTGGGAAGACCTATCGATTTGAATGGTGATAACGTTGGATACGTGCTGCATTTAAGAAAAGCTTAAAGGATTAGTGAAATAAAATTATTTACCTATAAATGTTGATTAATAATAAGCGATTACTTTATAAAAAGCAGTATGGAAGTGGAATCGGTAGTGTATTCAAAAACATTGTTAGTTCCCAGTTATTTCAAACGTCAGCAAAACAAATAAAAGATGGGGCTATGTCAATGTATAATAATATTATTAAACCGAGATTTGAGTTGTTGAAAAACAGAGCAATAGAATATGGGAAAGATCTGATCAATGTAAACAAGAAGGAACTCATTGATGTAATTGGAAACAAAAAATCGATGAAGGATCTTATCGGTTCAAATAAAAGGATTTTAAATCAAAGAAGTCAGGACTTGATCAAAACGTTAATGACTGGAAATGGATTAAAGATTCTGAAATAAGTTTTATTTAATAATTTCTTTCTTATATAAATGGCAGTAAATAAAGTTATCAGTCCTCAATGGAACATATTTGACGAACCGCTTGTGGATGATACAGTGGTTAAATATGAATTTAAAGAAATTCGAGAAACAGATGTGAATGTATCTAATAAATCAGAGTTTGAATTCGTAACAAAGAAATTAGATTCCTGGTTTTATCCAAGTGAAAGTTATCTTGATGTCAGTGTCAGAATAGTAAACGAAGATGGGACTCCTATAGCTGCAACCGATGTTGCTACTTTAACGAATAATGGATTTAATTTATTCAGTACCGCTGAGTATGTAATAAACGATGAATCGGTTGAAAAAATTAATCATGTTGGTATTACAACTACCGTTACAAAGTTGATTGAATACTCTGATGATTATTCTAGAAGTGCAGCAAGAAATCATTTCTGGTATAAGGATTATAATCAAGGAAAAGAAATTAATCCTGTTATTGCTTCGTTTACTGCAACTCCAGTAGTAGCAGGGGCTGCAGGGGCTGCAGGGGCTGCAGCAGGGGGTGGAACAGTCAGTTTGAGAAATAATAATAATTATAATAAAGGATTTGAAAAAAGATATAACAGAACAAAGAGCAGTAAATTAGTAAATATGTATTTACCATTATCAGAATTGTTTGGATTTCTGAAAGGAAACAAACGATTCTTCAGAGGTGCATCGCATAAATTATTTCTAAGAAGAAATGATGATAACAACATGATTATAAGAAATGGAAATACTAATTTCAAAGTAGTAATCGAGTATTTATCCTGGAAGATCCCTATTGTAGCTCCTAGTATCGAAATGATGAGTGAATTAGAAAAGGATCTTGCTAAGGATAAAAAGCATAATCTGATGTGGGAAGCATGTAATAGTTATAAAAGTGATGTTAGTCAGAATAAGGAGCACACCTGGAAAGTTGTGTCTGAGAGAAATAGTCCTACAAAAATCGTTGTGATGTTACAGAAAAATGAAAAGCATAACAATCAATTAATGAATAATATGGTGTTTGATCATATGAATTTAACAGACATAGAACTTAGAATTAATGGGGATAAATATCCTGAAGAACCACTCAAATGCGACTTTAGCGATGAGAAATGTAAATACTCAAATCTTTACAATAGGTTCATACATTTGGGCTATAAGCAATTAGCATTTGATACTGGTAGTGTTGTTAGTATAGAAGAATTTAAAGAAGTATATCCACTATTCTGTTTCGATGTTTCCAAACACGAATCAAGTATATATAATGGAACAACTGCTGATATTGAAATAAGTTTAACATTAAAACACGCTCAGCCTGTACCATATAATATTTACTGTGTTATATATTATGAAAGAAAAGCTACATTAGGTATTATTAACAAAAATATGTATGTGAGTTTGTGAGTCTGGATTTTTATTTAATAAAATCATCCCCTAATAAATGGAGTCCACAAAGGAAGTCTTGAATACAATCAGAATGAATAAATACAATGAGACAATCAGGAAAGAAGAACTAGTTCTAGGACTGAAATATACTATCGTTAAAATGAGAATTGCTAAGACAAAATATGGTGATAAGTTGGTTGTAGTTATTAATCATAATGACAAACCCTGTGATTTGTTTATAACACAGAAATATAATGCCATTGCTAACGAATTACTTTTAAAGAAAAATCTGGTTTTGCAACCGATTGTACGCGAAAACAAGAACAAAGAAACATATGTGGATTTAGAACTGTTTACTCAGTAATATTTGAAAAATGTAAAAAAAAAGAAGTAGTAGTATATTGTAGTATTTTATATGTAGTAAAGGGTAATATTCTCATTTCTTGTATCCTTTATTTTGGAATTAAGAAAATAAAAATGTTCTTAAAAAGGGGGATAATTTGGTAAAAAGGATGTTAAAATTTAAGAAATTGATGTTAAACTGGGGTTTTGAAATTGGGGGGAGGGTGGAGTAGAACCCGGCTTTATATACTACTCCAATCGTAAACAACTGTTTTCAATCGTAAACAACTGTTTCCAATCGTAAACAACTGTTTCCAATCGTAAACAACTGTTTCCGATCGCAAAAAAAAAAATTTACGATCGTTTCCGCTTGTTTTCAATTGTCTACAATTGGAAAGATATCCCATAATATAATGACTTGAATTATTTCCATACGGGATATAAAAGTTGGTGGAATTTCGAAATCCTGGTGTCGCAGGATAAAGGAACAGACTGACGAAGTTGAGCAATAAGTCAACTAAAATTTTTAGCTGGAAGAACCGAACACGCAATAAATAACTGAAACTTCTAGCAATTTGATCCTATTTATATAAGAATTACTAGAAGTTCCGAAGCTTCGCTAGAATCAAAAACTGACCGCGCCGTGATTAAAAAGGGGGAAAAAAAGCCCAACAAAGTAATCCAATAAAGAGTCGAAACTAGAAGGTAAAGCTGATGGCCTACCATGTATACCAAGATCAAAGACAATACTTTGAAGCTTTTCATGTGAAAGAGTTGTCGGCGGGCCTTGAAACTTTTGGCAAAGTTTACGTTGCGCGACTGGCAAAACTCAGCTTCGCCCAAAAAAGCTAAGAACTCGTAGATAAAAAAAAATGGTGAAAGATGGGATTTCGGAAGCTTATAAAATAATAAGAAATCTATGCATATGTAAAGGCAAAATAAGCAAGAGGAATCCTTTAATAAAATGCAACTTAGTCCAGAAACAAAACGAAAGCTAGATATCCGTGGGAGCCGCTCGCAGTGCACTGTAGACCGGATTCCGGGCGAACCCACGTTACACTAAATAGTCCTGTGTCCGTGGAACCCCGAACTCTGGACGCATTAACGACCTGATTACGGCCGAGTCCGGGTCAGATAAAAATCGATACGAGCTACAGCCGATGTCCGCCGAGTCCCGGATGTGAGTGCATTTTTTACCGGATTCCAGCCAAATCTGGAAAGCATAAAAATAGATTCGTGAGAGCCAGTGCCATCCAAATCCGAGCCAGTGTCATCCAAATTTCAGTATGGTGTGATGCAAATTGCGCAACAACGTGGTCTGAATTTAAATTTGCCTAAATATAACAGTGATGTTTACGACAATAACAGGTTGATGCTGATGTCCTTAAGAAGCGGATCAGTAGTTTATTCTCTCAGTAAGATCCCTTTTGCAGATTCTCTTCGTAAGTGTTCACTAGTCTAAAGTGGCACTGGACGATTTGTCGCTGTAACCTGTAAGTCACTTCGTTAAAATATTTCGGCTAGTTGTAGTGTGCTAGTTCTAGGGAGTGGAGTGACCGCAAGTTGTTTCTTTACCCTCTGTGAAGGGGGGTGTATGGCTTTCCCTTCAGCCCGAGGTACAAGACCGGCCATCCGGTAGCTGTCGAGCAGTGGGGAATGCTCCCAACTCTACTGAGACAAAAAGCCTACGGACAAATAGTTCGCTCGGAATCCGTCCCAGTCCGGAAATGTGGTTTGAGTAACAGTTCTTTCTGAAGTTGATTACAGGTTCGATATAGTGGCAAAGAGGCACTCTGTATCCTTTTTTAACAGTATTCTCTTCGCAGACGAGTAGTTCAACCGGAATCCGGGCGAAACCGGAAATCGGTCATTTCTGAACTTTCTTTTCGTTCCTGACACGTAGTTCACCCAGAATCCGACCCAAAACAAACAGTTGGTATAAACAAAGATTCTTTCTGAAGTTGATTAGAGGTTCTAGATAGTGGTGAAGAAAT